>CAOLHI010004601.1:0-108261 GCA_948474755.1 Ctenosaura bakeri
TTCTACTATTCAATAGTAGGACTATTTAGAATAACCTTTATTAAGTTTGGTGTACATCAGGCATTTACATTTTTCATTAACTTTTTTGAGTCTCTTACTGAGTGCAACATTTAGTATGCATACATCCAACTATGCTCCTAGTTTCTCAGTAAGAAAAAAAGGTATGCACAGTAGGAAACACCCATTTACAGTATTTTGATCCCTGTGCTGAACTGTGGGGCAAATGCAAGCTGACTATGCAAATGTCCTTGCCTTGTTTGTATTCTGAAGCTCAGAAATCATAGACACAGGACCACCCACTTCCTTCCCTTGGAGCTAGTTCAAAGGCTCTGCTAGTAATAAAATTTTAATTCAGCACTGTCTGCAGAAGAAGCTTCATCAAGTAGGGGTGGGCTCTCAGCACAGTTCCTATTTTGGTTCCTTGTTTTGAACTTTGCTCAGTTCATCCCTGCCCTTTCTGAGGTAATCTCTGCAGCTGTCAGAAATTTTCCAATTGGCATTTAGCTTTGTAAGGCTTCTGGTGTAAGGAAGAGAAAAACAAGGAAGGGAGGGATGGCTGGGAAGTTTCAGCCATCATTTTAATTCCTTTAGCCTTCTTCCTCACCACCTGCTTTATTGTGCATATGTATGTATTAGCAGGAATATTTGGAGCTCCAGCATAGATATCTCCACAGCAGTTTTTGTGATGGATGGGCATCATGCCAAATCCTTTTCCTTAAAGCAGGGCACAGTGTGAGTTACTGAAGAGTAATTTTATAGAGATTCTACTCTGAATTACATTTAACCTAATATGCATAGCCTGCCCTCTTGCTAAGTTACAGAGCAGACAACTATTTAAGACACAAATTCTTAGTTATTATCACTGTTAAGGTATTGGGCATAGCAGGAAAGGCAACGGAAAATGTATTGAACATTGCTATTAAGTGCCATCAAGTTGACTTTGACTTATGGCGATCCTGTGAATGAGAGATCTTCAAATCATCCTATCATCAACAGCCCAGCTCAGGCCTTGCAGACTCATGACAAGGCTTCTAGAGAGAGTTCAGGCCTGATTTGCTCTAGTACCCATTTATATGTCCTTTTAACAATCCACAGTATCTGTGGAACTCTTTGCCAGTGCCACATTTCAAATCAGTTGATTTTCTTCCTATCACCTTTCTTCACTTTCCAGCTTTCAAAACCATAAATAGACATTGGAAATACGATGGCACAGACTATCCTAACTTTAGTACTCAACAGCATATATTTACACTTCAGGATCTTGTCTAGTTCCTTCATAGATGGCCTTCCAAGTCCTAATCTTCTTCTGATTTCTTGATTGCAGTCCCCATTCTGATTAATGACTGAGTCAAGGTATGGAAAGTCTTGTACTATTTCAGTGTCTTCATCATCTGTTTTAAAGATATCTAAATCATCTGTGGGCATTATTTTTTTGCTTTCTCGTTCATCTGTAAAAATCACTCCAAGTCTTTGCTATTTTCTGCTAGTAGTATGACTCCTTCCTCCAAGTCTAATGCGGCTTTATGTATGGTATGTTCAGAATACAAGTGAAACAGGGTGCTAAAATGCATCCCTGCTTGACTGTCTTGCCAATTGGAAGCCATTCTCTTTCTCCGTATTCTGTCCTGATGGTAGCCTGTTGTCCTGAGAACAGGACAATCAAATGTTGTGACACACCCATTTCTTTAAGAATGATTCCTTAGTTTTTCATAATCTACACAATCAAAGGCTTTGCTATATCTATAATGCACAGGCTGATTTTCCTCTGAAGTTCATTGGTGTGTTCCATTATCCAACACATGTTTGCAATATGATGCCTAATGCCTCTTCATTTCTGGAACCCAGCTTGGACATCTGGCATTTCTTGCTCTGTATATGGTAAAAGCCTTTGTTGTAGAATTTTGAGCATCACTTTGCTTGCATGAGGAGATTAATGCAATGGTCCTGTGGTGATTGCAATCGCTGATGAACGTAGTGGCAGGCAGATAAGAATCTGCTCATATTTTTAGGTTGAGCGCAGTGGTGCAACAGCCTATCACTGCTTCTGTTAACAGAAGGCTCATGTTATATTTGCCAAACATGATGTTAATTTGAGTGCCGTTGATGTCCATGTATTACATCAATTTTCTCAACTTGTGCTTTCTTCAGTATTGCCAGCTGGACTTACACTGTTTATAGGAAATATCAATACTATATAAAGATACCTTTGCTATGAATACAGAGATAGAAGATAAAGAGGATTATATTAGTATATCCATAGCTTGGATGTAACTAGTTAAATAGTATGTTGGAATTAATCCCCCCCCAAAACAGAGGTATAACTAAATTCCATTGTGATTATAACTTAATGAAGAACAACCTTACTCGTTTTGTGGTGTAACTTTGAGTTTTAGTTACTCTTCTAATTACATAGGTGTGGCTCATTTAAAAATGGGGAAAATATCACAAGATTAAATGCTGGATTGTGCTGTGCCTTGTGGTCTGCTGTAGGTTAAGAGGTACACAAAAGAAGAGCATTCTGCACCACAGGCCAGCAGCTTGTTAGCATTCAGATTTTATAAAACAAAGTAACTGCTTTAGATATGTGTGAGTTTTAGAAATTGTGACTATGCGGTTAGGTACTATTAGATTGAGGGGTTTGGAGTATAACTGTAATTAATTTTAAAACAAACTTTCTCAGCTGTACACCAGGCTGTCCTGTGCATATCCATCTCTATGACCAAACTAGTGAAGTTATTGTTAAAATTCTATTTACTCTAGCTTAGAAAGCTTTAAAATTGGAATTATTTTAAAATACATCAAATTGAAATTAAAAACTAAAAACATTAATCATCCTTAGTTTTACAGTGTTTGGATTCTACTGCTGGAAAAGCAAGCGCTCATATTAATATTTTTTAAAAAAGGTGTTCTAAATTTTGCTAGACGTGGGGGGGAAAAGAACCATTTGTCTCTTCTACTGTGGTTTGTGTATGGTAGAAGCAGCTGGCATTTGAGCCTCCAGCTGTTTAATGTTCAAAAAGTTCACTTGACTACCATCATGTAGTTGCTGTCTTAAGTGAACAGACTTAAATTCTTTACCTGGTGTTATTCTTTTTTTAAAATTTGGTACAAAATGGAGCCTGTGACAAAGTCTTACCTAGGCAAGGAGTTTTAGTATGACTGCTGTTCCTTTGGGCATATATTGTGGCAAGAGTTGTTTTTATTTGAGCTCTCAGGTAAAAGATTAATTTCAATACCATTTCGTTATATATCAAAGTAATTATTGTACAGTGAGGCCTTTGTACATCTTGAAGTTGTATAAAAACCCACTGGAAATTCCTGACTGAAAAGCCATCGTGATTTTCAATTTTACCCAGAATATATTTCTCTATTTATACACTTTCTTTCTCATGACTTTCATAATCTTTTTGGTAATGGGCAGCCCAGCTTTGACAATGAAAATTTGTTTAATGCTCTTGGCAGAGTGATGCTAATTCAATCACATTTTGTACTGCTGCTTCTGTTGCGTGGTGTGGGGAGGCTTGGTTCCAAGTATGTTCCAACTGTGGAATTATGATTGCCTTGCAGGAATTTGCAACACTGACCAGGGAACTCAATGCATGCCGAGAGCAGCTGTTGGAAAGGGAAGAGGAAATCTCAGAGCTAAAAGCAGAGCGCAATAACACAAGGGTGAGTAGAGAATGGGTTTCAGTACTGGAGATACCCAGCCTTATTGATAGCTTGACCTGAAAGAGCTCCTTCTGGTGACTAATAGACCTAGTTTGATATAGACACAACATAGGCCCTTTCCGCACTGGGCTATTAAAATGGCGCAGAGCAACCTCTGACAGAGGTTTTTGCACCATGGAGTGGACTGGGTTGGACTACTTTTCGTAAGTTCTGCACCTCAGTCCACTCCAAAGTGACCAGAACTGGTGGGCCAGCTGTTTTTAAAAACCTATTTTAAGAGGTTTTTCAAACACGGAGAAGCGACCCCGTGTCGCTCCGTCCCCGCACTCTGGTGCTGCACTCCGGTGCAGATTTGCAGGCGCGCACTAGTGCATGCCTGCAGATCTGCCGGGGGCAGGCTTTAGGCTGGCAGTTTTGGTTGGTGGAGAGCCTCCACCAACTGGAAGCTGCCATTTTGGATGCCGGAGCAGTGCGGAGCGATGAGCTCACACTGCTCCGCATCCCGACGGACTCGATTGGATGGAGAAGAAATCCAGTGAGTCCCATTTCTGCCTGATTCACGCCCCATGTGTGGAAAGGGCCATAGTCTGGCCAACTCTGTGGTTGGACACATCCACAGAAGACCTGCTGTTTACTCCCTTGATTAGGTTTAATGGAACAAAAAGCTTTCTTTGGGGTTTCTCATCCAATTGGTAGAATCTAGAGAAGACTTGTCTTCTTGATTGAATGGGAAGGCTTTATTTATAATCTCTGGAACCCAATTTAATTTCTTTACAATGTTGCTATTGTGTTTTGTCCTTATTACAGCACAGCTTATCTTCATGCCTGCAGAGATTGTTCAGTCCTTTGTACCAATAATATTTGCCCTGTAATTCACAAATCCTCAACCTCCAGGTTTGCTAAGAATCCTTGGTCTGCAGTATCCCTGCTAGTAGTGCACAAATCCAAATGTGCCCCTTTCTCAGAAATAATTTTTGTGGATGTTTTCAGAATGTAACACAATTTGTTTCCTTTTCCCATTATTGTGCTGGTGCTATTCTGATAATGTGCCTTAAAAATGTAGCTGAAACCTACTTGAGAATGTTCAGTTTTTTGTAGTGGTTTCAGTCAGTGATTTAGCCTGAGTGGCACAAACTCCTTGCTTGATCACTCTGATGGTCTATTTTTATTGTCTCCATCTCCTTATATCAGCTCTCAGGGCAAACATCACATTAGGTTCTTTGAGAAAGAAATTGGTTATATGTAGGTCAATAACAGATAAGTGGTAATTCTTCTTTGTGGTCTCTGTGCCTTCATACACTAGGAGCTTTAGCGCCTGCGCGGTAGCGTTCGGAAAATTCTAGAGCTTGTTCGCTTGCGGGAACCCCTCCCCCACGCCGGTACTGCGCATGCCCCCCCGCCGAGCAACGGTCCTCCTCAAATTTTTCTCGTCCGCCGCCGCGTACGGAAGGTTCTTCAGTTTGTTCCTCTCACGTTGTGCTTGGCTTGCTGTTTTTACGGTTTTACGGACTTTCGGACTTGTCTTTGACCTCTCTTTCGGACTCCCCCTTCGGTTTTCGTCTTTTTGGATTTCGGAGTTTGGCGTTCTTCGTCTTATGTCCGCGCTCTTTAAAAAGTGCGTGTCCTGCGGCCGCAAGGTTGCCCTCAACGACGGCCATAAGGAGTGTCTCTTCGGTTGGGTGAGTCCCACAACATCCACTTGCCCAATTTGCGGATTTTACTCCCCAAACTCTCCGCAACCGCTCCGCGGGGACTCAAATCTTTTTGTTGGGAAGTCTCTGCGGGCGATAGACGAGACCTCCACTTCCAAGATGGCCGACAAGAAGACGACCACGCCATCGACGGTATCGGCGGCTGCCGTTCCGTACCTCGTCGGTATCGGGCTCGGTACCGGCGAAACGCCGATCTCGGCGCTACCGAGGATCCCGAAGCTGTCGGCGGCTGCCAAGTCAGCAAAAGGATCCTCGACGGCGAGGAAGGCTGAGGCTCCCCTTACGGAGACGCCTGCAAAACGCCCTGCTCCGGACGGAGGCAAGGGCAAGGAGAAGGAGAAGAAGAAGAAGGAGAAGAAGCGCTCCCCGGCTGGGACGTTCGACCTCCTACTCCTCCTCCTACTCAGCAGCCTTCCAAAGGGCGAGGCGAGTCCGTCGATCTCTCGGACGATGAGATTAGGACGTTCCCCAAAAGCGCCCGGACTCGCCTGTGGCAGACCCTCCAACCCTGGTGGAGGAGCGCCACCGCCCCAGCCGTCGCAGGTCGGCCGACCTGCAGCAGAGGGAGCCCTCTGCTTCTCCGGAGCGGCGTTCGACCTCCTAGGTCCCGGTCCCGCTCTTCCGAGCGTCCGGTGGCCTCGCCGCCTCCGAGGGAGACAAGAGAGGACAACCTTGCTCGTCTGCCTCCAGATACACCTCGGCGTCCTACGTGGCCAGGTACGCGAGGGAATCTAATGGAGAGAGCGCCCGGCCTCCTATCGGTCGCATTCGCCATCGTACCGGGATCGGTACCATCGTGGCCCGAGTCGCTGGGAGACCTTCCGGAGGTCCCGGTCACCTCGTCGACAGCGCGAATCGCGCTCGCCTAGAGGGGACGAAGGCTCGGTACCGTCGACGCCGAAGCCGATTCCGTCGGATCGCCGCTCCTTCAGCCGCTCTCCCTCTCCTCGATATCATAGGGCGAGGGAGCCTTCACCACGGTATCGGGCGATATCGCCACCTCCTAGGGTCACGGCAACGGCGACGCGCCCTACGGAGTCGGTGGTGACTGAGCGGGCTACGACGACGTCAGCCTGCCAGACTACCCCGGTCACCACCAAGAGGGTGAAGTCAGTGGTCAGCCATCCCAAGCGGGACGCTGCTGCTACCACCGCCCCGGCTGCGGAGAAGCCTAGGAAGGCAACACCTGCGGCGACGAAGGAGCCGGAAAGCGAGCGGCGAGAGGACTCACCGAGCTCGGAGTCGTACGACTCGAGCGCGGAGTCAGAGGTGTCTGAGGCGGCCTCACAGGAGTCTCCTCCGCTGGGATTCGGGGACCCGATCCCAGATTCGCTCAAAAGGACGTCCACCAGTTCTTGCGATGCTGCTCCGCATGGCCACTACCCTCGGCCTTAAGATCGCCGATGCGGAGCCGGAGGACGACGATCCAGCCTTCTCCGTCTTCGAGGAGAAGCGACCTTCCACGGCCCCGCTGCCTCTCCTGCCCCGGTATTCAGACTGGTGAAGGCCGCCTGGGGTAGACCGGCCTCGGCTTAGCCGATACCGCAGCGGTTAGAACACCTCTAAAAGGGTGCAGAAGGATAACGCCGGTTATCTCTTTAATCACCCTGTACCGAACTCTGTGGTCGTCGAGTCGGCACAGACAAAGGGCTCCGGCAGGCAACACACCACCCCGCCGGACAAGGAGGGCAGGAAGTTGGACGCCTACGCAAGGAGGTTCTATTCAGCTGCCTCCTTGCAGATCAGGCTGTCCAACACTAGGCTTGCCTCGCGGCATACCTGAAAAAGTGCTCGATCGCCTGCAACCGGCGATGGAGGCGGGACCGGAGGACATCCCCAAGCCTCCTCCGTGATCTTCAATGAGGCCATCCCATCGCTCGGCACCAGATGGCCCCCCTCCCGACGCAGTGGAGATCGCCTCCCGGGTCATGGCGGCATCGCCCGGGCCCCCGCCGCCATGCTTGGCTGCGACCGGCCGACATCCAGGAGGACACCAGAAGGAGGATTGAAGATCTCCCCTTCGACGGTGAAGGCCTATTCAATTCGTCCACAGACGAAGCTTTGGAAATCTTGTCAAGGCGAGACTACCGCAAAAAAAATCGGGCTGCAGCCGGCCACGCAGGCCCGCAGGGCCTCCACCTTTCCCCCCATCCTGGCGACG
Source organism: Ctenosaura bakeri (assembly GCA_948474755.1). Lineage (NCBI taxonomy): Eukaryota > Metazoa > Chordata > Lepidosauria > Squamata > Iguanidae > Ctenosaura > Ctenosaura bakeri. Next base: position 7,543 of record CAOLHI010004601.1, read on the forward strand.
AACCCCACCTCGTCGTTCCAGCGTTCGGCCCAGTCTGGACAGTCGAGACCGTCCCCCGGCTCATCGGCCAGACGCACGATTAGGCGGCGCCCGGCTTCGTCGAAGAAGTCCTCCTCCGAGACAAAGTCTCGGTTTTGACGTGCCTGGCAGGACCCACCAATACCCACTCTTCAGCCTACCATCAGCGCTCGGAGACCGACCGATCTCGCTCGACACCTAGCGGAGTGGCAGTATGTCACTACGGACTCTTGGGTGCTTTCCATCGTCCGTCTTGGCTACGCCATCGAGTTTCTCAATTCCTCTCGCGGCGTTGACCCCTCCGACGCCGTCGAGTCCGGCCCTCCTGGAAGAGATCCAATCCCTCCTCCAGAAAGGGGCGATCGAGCGGCTCCCGCAAGAGGCCAAGACCACCGGCTTCTTCTCCAGGACTTCACGATCCAAAACCGACGGTACCCTCCGGCCGATCCTAGACCTCAGAGGGGTGAACTACTACACCGCCCCAAAAGGTTCAAGATGGTCACGATACCGTCGATTACCTTCTTTCATCGAGGGGACTGGTTCGCCTCCATCGATCTCCGAGACGCATACTTCCATATCGCCATTCGCCCGCAGCACAGACGGTACCTCCGCTTCGCAGTCGACGACACCTGTTACCAGTACAAGGTGCTGCCGTTCGGGCTCCGACTGCCCCAAGGGCTTCACCAAGTGCATGGCCCCGGTGGATCCTACCTGCGGACGAAGGGCGCTTCCGTCTTCCCCTACCTCGACGATTGGCTGTTGGTGGCGTCCTGCAAACAGAGACTTTACCACGACGTCCACATGACGTTGTCACTCCTGACCCGCCTTGGTCTACGAGTGAATCCGAAGAAGTCCCACCTCGAGCCGGCGAGGATCTTGACTTCATCGGGGCGACGCTCGACTCGACCTCCGCCAGGGCATACCTACCAGAGTCTCGAGCACAAACCTTGATCCGGGCCGCCGCTCACGCTCGTACGGCCCCGATGTTATCTGCGAGAAGCGTCCAGCAGCTCTTGGGCTACATGGCTGTGACGACGGCTGTGACATATCTCGCCAGGCTGAGAGCAAGACCTCTTCAACACTGGTTCGTCCGCATTCGACCCCCTGCGAGACGAACAGACACTCCGACTGCAGCTGCCGGGAGACGTCCGCTATCCCTCCGATGGTGGCAGTCGCGATGCATCTCATGTCAGGGATGCCTTTCCAACAGCCGACACCGAAGGTGACGGTAACGACCGACGCCTCCCTGTATGGAATGGGGTGCCCACTGCGGCGATCTCAGAGTCCGCGAAGATGGACCGACGACGAGACCGCTCTCCATATCAACGCGCTGGAGCTGCTCGCCGTCGGGAAAGCCCTACGGGCATTCCGCCATCCCGTGGCGGGGCGCACGGTCCTGATTCTGACGGACAACACCACCGCCGTCTGCTACATCAACAGACAAGGTGGGACTCATTCCACGACCCTGCTCGACATCGCGCTCGACCTGTGGGAATGGTGCATTCGCCTGCACACGCATCCCGTGGCGGTTTCACCTGGCCGGGCAGGAGAACACCACGGCAGACGCCCTCAGCAGGGACACCTCATCCCATCACGAATGGTCTCTCTCCGGAGAGGCGTTCAGACTGATTCGGGACCGCTGGGCGAACCATCGATCGACCTTTTCGCGACCAGGGAAAACGCGAAGTGTCGCCGATTCTGTTCCAGAGCGGGCCACGATCGTGCCTCCATCGGGGACGCTTTCCAGTTTCCGTGGACCGGGGAACTCCTCTACGCGTTCCCGCCGTTCCCGCTGCTCGGCCGGACGATATCGAAGATCCTCGCCGACCGAGCCGACGCGATCCTGGTAGCCCCGTACTGGCCGAGGCAACATTGGTTCCCCCCCTGCTACAAGCCGCACGAGACGACCTGCTCCGGTTCCACCGACACCGGACCTGCTCTCCCACTCCGGCGGCCGAGTCCTCCATCTGGACCTGCCACACCTGGCCCTCCATGCCTGGAGGATATCGCACTAGACGATCCCGTGCTCGGTACCGTCCTCGTCGCGGCCAGGAAGGAATCCACCCGTCGCAACTATCAATACAAGTGGCGACGCTTCCTGACCTTCGCTAACGAGAGGAGTGAGCCGGATCGCCCGCGGGGCTCTCGACCGTCCTGCACTTCCTCCTGCACCTCCGGAACAGGGCCTGGCGTTTCCATCCCTGAAGGTGTATCTCTCCGCGATCGTGGCATACCAACCGCCACGATCTGCTGCCTCGGCCTTCTTCAGGAACGAACCGTTAAGCGGTTCCTAAAGGACTTCATCATCTCTACCCGCCGGTATCGCCCCGTACCGCCGTGGTCCCTCTCGCTGGTGCTCTCGCAGCGACGAAGCCGCCCTTCGAGCCAATGGCGACCTCGGATGACAGGCTCCTGACAATGAAAACTGCCTTCCTGGTAGCGGTGACCTCAGCGAGGCGAGCGGGTGAGATCACAGCTCTTCGTTCCGATGAGCCCTTCACGGTCTTCCACAGGGACAAGGTGGTCCTGAGACCTGACATCTCGTTCCTGCCAAAGGTGGTGTCCAGTTTCCATCTCAACCAGGACATCATCCTGCCTGCCTTCTTTCCCCAACCCGACGACACCGTTGGAGCGGCCCCCCACTCCCTGGACGTGCGTCGGGCATTGGCTTTCTACAAGGACAGGACTGCTTCCTTCCGACAGACGCCGCATCTCTTTGTTTGCTATGGGCGACGTCGGAAGGGCCTAAAAGTGTCCACCCAGCGCTTCTCCAAGTGGGTGGTGAGGACTATTGAACTGGCGTATGAGCTCGCGAGGAAGCCTCCGCCAGTCCTGTTTGAGCCCACTCCACCAGAGCTGTGGCTACTTCTGCGGCCCTCCTGCGAGGAGTTGACCTGCATGAACTCTGCCGTGTGGCGACCTGGTCCCAACCATCGACCTTCGTGCGCCACTACAGGCTCGACTGCCGGTCGCGCAGAGATGCCCGGTTTGGACGTGAGGTGTTGGCTTCCGTGCTGTAGGACCTGACCCGCCGTCCGACCGGTAAGCTACACAGTCTCCTAGTGTATGAAGGCACAGAGACCACGAAGAAGAAGAACAGGTTGCTTACCTGTAACTGTGGTTCTTCGAGTGGTCATCTGTGCCATCATACACACCCGCCCTTCCTCCCCTCTTTCTCAGGTCCCTGTAGGTTCTACGGCGGATGACAGAACTGAGGAGAGACCGTTGCTCGGCGGGAGGAGCATGCGCAGTACCGGCGTGGGGGAGGGGTTCCCGCCAAGCGAACAAGCTCTAGAAGTTTCCGAACGCTACCGCGCAGGCACTAAAGCTCCTAGTGTATGATGGCACAGATGACCACTCGAAGAACCACAGTTACAGGTAAGCAACCTGTTCATATAGCTAAAATATCCAATATTCGTTTACTCATAGCTTTCAGAGATGTTCAGTGAAGGGCAAAACGATGCTCTGTCATTTACAAACAGCCAGTTTTCAGTAATACTCAAGGCACTTACTTTGAATGTGCATCCTGCGTAGGTTACTTTAATAAAGTCAGGGGTGGTCATGACTATCAGGTAGAGATAGACAATTACTTTTAAGATAAATGAAAATGGTTTGCAAAATCATTGCTTCTTATAGTGCATGCACACACATTTCTTTTGTCACATAGCTGGGATCAGAGGTGTCAGTAATCCCTTTGTTAAACTGCCTTCAACTCTCTGAACTGCCTCAAACCATATTGTTTCAGAATCTTATTTATGATTTTGTTAAAAATCCCAGCAAAGTTATCCTGAACCAGGCTCTGAAAGAACATCAGAGGCTTATTAAAACCTTCTAGCCAGAAGAGTAAGTTTCACAAGTCATCAAATTCTTCTCTCAGATTAAAATCTGAGAAGAAAAATCACCGGTTTTTCAGTTTCTAGCTTTTGAATGTAGTGGAGCCACCTTCTTCTGCAATTTTTAAAGGAAATTGAGATGGTTTCTAAGTTAACCTGAGCCAGCGTAGTGGTTTGAGCATTGGACTACGACTCTGGAGACCAGCATTCAAATCCCTGCTCGATCATTGAAATTCACTGTGTGACCTTGGGCAAATCACACTCTTTCCACCTCGAAGACAAAAGCAAACTCCCTCTAACAAATCTTGCCAAGAAAACCCTGTTATGGGGTCACATAAGGGCTGCCATAAGTTGGAAAAGCCGTGGAGGTACACAACAACACTACAACTAAGTTAATCTAAAGGAAGCTTTGGAAGGCTGGCCTGTATTTTCTTGTGCTGTTTGCTCTGAACAATGTTCATCTGTCTATGCCTATGTGATAGCATAGTCTTGATTCCTTAAGTTCTGAGAATGAAGCTGTGGCTTGTGTTAGATAAACTAATAGTTATGGTATACACATTCATAAACTGTAATCTAAAAAGTGATCTTTGGGTGCAGAAATGGCCTGGCAGTGGGACCTGACTATATTTTTTTAAAATTCTGAATTTGCCTAGTAAAGTGGAAAAAGTGTTGTTCTATTTTATATTGGCTTTGGTTTAAGAATAATGTATTACTCCTTCCCTTGCAGCTTTTGTTGGAACACCTGGAGTGCTTGGTCTCAAGGCACGAACGCTCTCTTAGGATGACTGTGGTGAAGCGACAAGCTCAGTCACCATCTGGGGTCTCCAGTGAAGTCGAAGTTCTGAAAGCACTGAAATCTTTGTTTGAACATCATAAAGCACTGGATGAAAAGGTGAGGTTTGTTTTAGTTATTAAGGTGATAGCAAAAGCAATGCTCAGCTGCTTGGTGGTGTAGGACTACAGGACTGTGATTGCCTGAAGTATTGCCTTTGCACAACATTTTTCTTCAGATCTCTCATTAGCCCTCTCATTCTTTTGATGAGTGGTATGCAGCCTCAGTCAAGGAGTTGCCTTTTGAAGAGAAGCCCCAGATATTAGTGCTTTATATCTCAGTAAGCTGCTGCCAGATTTGAATCTGTGCAGATGTCCCTGTGAAGGGATATTTCAGCTTTCCTCTCTGTCTGGCCCAGTTGAACCTCAAATACATTGGATTTTCCCGTATGAGCTACCCTAGTAGTTTTATGCTTCAGAAAAACTCTTGAGATTTTCTGCTGTTTATCATACTACAGAGCTTATCTGAAGATTCCAGGCTTAAACTTGTTTCATCAAAGATCACAGCCTCCTGCAGTTGTATTTCTTGTACTGCTGGCTAGGATACTGGGCTTGTGAGTCTAAGTACAGTTATTCTGCACCCTTCTGCCAGACAAGATGGGACAGTTTACTTAATCAGCAGTCTGTTACAGATGGTAACTGAGTCTTTTCTTGATGATTGATGATGTTGAATGTTTGTACTTGGGCTAGTAAGTTGACAGAAGTGTCTCTGACAATTTTTGGGGAGCGGTTGAATAACAAACGTTCTTTCTCTCTTGCATTCTCTCAGGTGAGAGAGCGCCTACGAGCAGCATTGGAACGAGTAGCTACATTAGAAGAACAGCTGTCTAGTGCCCACCAGCAGGTAAATATGGGGTTCCAGATTCCAATCCACATTCCACAGAGGTGCATCTCAAATAAACTGAGAGTACTGATTGCATCAGATATATGTCCTATGTCTCTTGCATCACATGTCATGGAAAAATTATGTGCAATGAACTGTGTTATACCTTCCTCAAAATCCTTTGGTTATGTCAAATCTTAGGAGGTAAATAAGAAGAAGAGAAGTCTGATAGGGTAGATGAGTGCAATGTAGGAGGTGAATAGTACTTCTAAAATGCTTAGGATTTTTTGCAGTAATAAAAGAAATATTGACATTAAGAAAAATAAGTTTGAAGTCATTGTGATGACAAGAGAATTGTAAAAGACCGTCCTGGGAACATAGAACACTGGTTAGCATTCTGCAGACAGGAAGGAATGGACAAATTGCTAACAATGATTATATTGTAGCAACATGTTATTTCTACCACATCCTTCCCCACCTGGTGCCTTCCAAATATTCTGGACTACAGTTCTCAGAAGCCCTAGTCAGTACTGCTACGGGTTCAAGTAAAGCTGGTCAAAATATTGGGAAAAGAAAAGGTCAAAACACATTCTAGTTAGCAATGGAGTTATTAAAAATAGTGAGGAAAAATATTACAAGATTAAGGGTGAAAGAGAACAATACATCTTAGCTGTTGCTTTGCTAAACTCATTAATTACTTCCTGTTTTTTTAAAAAATATGTGCCTTCTAGACCAAGAGCACAGTGACTGTTTTGCCCACCTGATGAGGCACACAAATTCCACACATTACAACCTATGTATTCTTCTATATGAATACAAGAAATGTAAGTTTTCCAAGGCAGGTTATAAGTTCCTAGAGAATAATACAGTGGCTCAAGTAGAATTACATCCATATAAGAGAAGACTCTAAATACTTACAAAGCGATTCAAACATCTACCTATTAGGAATGTGTCTTTCCAAATGTAGCACATGGCAAGTAGCGGTTTTCACCGGAGCAGGTAGAACATACCCTTTGTGAGCTGTCAAATTGTTCTTTTTTTCAAATATGGTTAATTGTACAAATAATAGCATCCATTTTGATAGGCACTATGATTTTAAGGTTTTGTAAGTAGATGGAGAGTCTTGTCATACAAACATGTAATTCTTAGACTGGCTGAAGGAACAATCCACAATAAGTGGCTTATTTTTTTGTACCATCAAACCTAGGAGGAGACCCAAAGTTCTAAGTCTGTTTGGGCCATTTACTCTTGTGTCTTCCTTAGTTTTAATTTTCCTCCCTTGCTAACCTGACTTTTTACTTTCTTGCCCTCTTCATTTTTCTAAAATCTACCTAAAATCTTTCAAAGGCTTCCTCTAAAGATAACATAATTATTGCTATGGATTTATCAAAGAAAAAAGAGAAACCTACAAGATACTGATGGCAGGAGAGAGGATTCCCTTTTGCCTTCTGAGAAAAAGAAAAGGCAAATGGAGAAGGAAATGATTTAAAAAATCTCCCCCAAGACCACAGGTATGCTGGTTGATGAGAGTGAGGAAAATGTCTAGAGCTCTAGCAAGGTTCATTTGGCCTTTAGGAAGCTAGCCTCTGCACCCATGGCAGAAATGGCACTAAAGAAAAATTTTATTTCTTCTAGCAACAGTGAATTGGAAGAACATGCTTCAATTCAGCTCCAGGGTGCAGTAAGTTCCAGGAGAAGCAAATTAGATCAAAGCAATAAACCGAATAATGTAAAAGTAAAGGATGAGGTTAAATCAAAGAAATTACCTGAAAAGCCTTTGAAAGCAATGGAGAGATGAACAGAAGTTTTCAAGCTGGGCACCATCTTGATTTGGCTGATTCTAAGTGAAGGGCGGGGGGAGCTGATGCAAGGCAACTTATTCAGAGAAGACTATCAGTCAAACTGATTGACATGCAGTCAGACATATTGCTTTGCAGGAGGAAAAAGGAGCATTTTAAATGGAAGCTGTGAAATGAGTTCCAGCAAGCAATTTCTGTACTATCTCATCTCAATGTTTACTGAAACTCAGTTACAGGTACAAGAAGTTAGGTTCCGTTGGATGACTTGTTCTGCAGCACAAGCTACGCAACCCAATCTTTCATCAGTAACATCTATAGTGGAAGACATAGTGAATATGGAGTTTCAGCAAGAATGGAATCATCATTTAACAATCAAAGCAATTTTAATCCAGTGAATTGAATAACTTGATTAATGAAATGAGTTCTCATATTCAGTATGATTTAGCAATGACTTCAACTTTAGATCATAAAAGTCTGGAAATGAATTCATCGCAGTTATATAGCACAGAACCAGTGAATTCAGAGGGAATGCAGAAAACAGGTGAGAATCAATTAAATAATTCTTAGACATGAATGAAGGATGTGTCAGTTTCTTAATAACCAAGAAAGTCTAGGAAATTTATACAAAAAAACATAAAAACAAACACCCTAAACATGCAATTAATTCAGTAAATATGAGGAAGAAAATGTTTTCACCTGACAGAGATGATTGGTTACTGGTCCTGTATCTGCTTTAATTTCTCATGCTGCTCTTCCTCAGAAGGAAACAAAGCATTGAGGATGTGGATGAAAAAAGGATAAATGCTGCACTTAGGAAAGTATATGAGGCAGCAGCATTATCCATCAGAGCATCAGTAGGTAAATCAATGTTTGCAAGGGCAGGGATGCTGAGGGTGTAGGAAGTATTAGAGTCAGATGAGATTTCTGCAGGTACTCTTCAATGCACATTAAGCAAACTGGTTAGAGTACTGCCATTTGTAGTGGACACTTGGTATAATGTCACAGCATTTGCAGCCAGATCTCTAATAGCAACAACAATAGGCAGAAGATCATTGTGATTAAAACATTGGGAGGCTGACCTAACATCTAGGGCCAATTTGATAAGTACTCCTTTCAGAGAAAAAAAAAAGCTTTAGAAAAAATATTAATAGAGAGGAAGGATAGAAAGTAGGTGTTGCCAACAATCCAAAGGACAAAGATGGACAGGAAGATATTTTAGAATGAGAACTATTCCTTTCATAGAAGAAAGGGATTTCAATTGCAGAGAGGATTCAGAAGCTATAGACTGCAATGAATAGAAAAGCAGTCAGAAGTACCAGGGCATTTATTCATTTTTTTAATGGTGTCCAAGCACAATGGGAGTACTAATGGGTTCTGTATCTGAAAAATCTCAGTCTCAAAATTCAGTACTGCAAATTCAGGGTGGAGCCCTTGCAGACCAAATTGGAGAATCTAGAGTTGGGAGACTTTCTCCTTACATTAGAATTGAAATAGTTCTAATTTGCAGGACATATCTGCAGTTCAACTTCCACCATCAACATTAACCAGTTCAAGGCACTCTTATTCGGGCAAGCTTTGGCTCCAACAGTCTTAACCAAAGTGTTGGTGCCACTAATAGCTTTTCTAAGACAGCAAGGAATACAAATGTTTCCATATCTTGACAACATTTTGGTGAAAGCTGAGAGCAGAAAGAAAGGTGAATGAGATATCAGGACAACACTGAAATGTCTATAAAATTGTAGATTTCTAATAAACTTGAAAAAAAACCACCTTCAAAGTGTCAAGAACATTGAGACGTTTTGGGGGTAGAGACAAACACAGAAAATGTTGTGTATGTCTTTTTATATACATAAAAAAGATATAATTAAAAAAAAGAAAATGCTGTGTCTGTCTTTCAAAAGGAAAAAAAGAGAAAATTAAAATTGCAGTGACAGAATTGCTTCAGTCAGGAGCAACAGACTTAATGTTTTTGGCAAAGATATTAGGACTGTTAATATCAATGATTCAAATTGTGCATTGGGCATGGTTTTCATACCAGGTCATTGCAGCTGTTCCTAAGATCTCATCAGAGATAGATAATAAGGAAATGTCATTATAATCTAATTTTACCAGGCAAGGATAAAGAAAGATTTGAAAGGTGGGTATCCAAAAAAGCATTGGACAATCTTTTGTACTACAGAGAATGATAACAGTAGTGACAGATGCCAGTCTGTATGGATGTGGGGTTTTTCTGGCTTTGGACAGGTTGTCAAGGGGAAATGACTGGAATCAGAGAAGGAATGCAGCATCAATCTTTTGGAAATAAGAACAGTGAGATTATCTCTATTTTGGTTTGCACCAGTGATAGAACATCATAATGTTCAAATCAACACAGATAACATGATAGTGAAAGCATACCTTTCAAACCAAGCGGAATCCCATTTACGTCAACTGATAAAAGATTTGACAAAAATACAAAATTGCACTAAGAAAGATTTGAACAGCCCTCTATTTAAAAGGAACTTTAAATTGAAAGGTAGATTTCCTAATCAGGCACAAAATCTTGCCTGTAGAGTAGAATCCGAGCCAACAGGTTTTTGATTGGCTACAAAGTCAATACAGGAAGTTCTCAGCAGATTTGTTTCCCCCTGGAGACAATTTCAAATTACCCCTCCCCCCGCCAAATCAATAGATGGTGATGTAAGAGCAGGTAGTCACAATGTTCTAGCAGTGACATGCCCAAAATTTCTACTGCATGGTTTTCCTCTTTTGCCAATAATACAGAAGGTCCTCACCAAAATAAATAAAGCTTGAAAGAGCTCAGGTTTTGTAATGGGCTCTGCATCAGCATTGCAGACCATGGTTCCTTCTTCTGAAAAGCATGTTGGTGGGGAAACCATGTCGTCTACCTCGAAGATAGATCTCCTGCCAATTTGCCATCCCATTTCTCAGTGGATACAGCTAACTGCATGGATGTTGACTGGTGAGGCTTGCTGCAGCGGGACATTCAAAACTGGTGACTAGAACAATTTTAGCAACCAGGAGACAGTCAGCTTGGTACCTTTATGAGAACACTTGGAAGGCATTCCAGGAGTATTGCACACAGAGTTCAGTTACACCTGATGATCTAAAAATAAAAGGAATACTAGCATTTCTTCAAGATGGCACATCAAAAGATCATATACACTGAAAAGACAAGCAGACCTGTCATTGTTATTAACAATAGGAGGAAAGCCTTTTTCAAGTCATCCACATATTAAGAGGTTTTTTGGAGGTGCAACTTTACAAACTCTACCTACTGTTCACAGATTTCTTACTTGGGATCTAGATCTGTTGTTAAATGCATTGATGAAACCGCACATGAACCTCTTATGGAGGCTTCCTAGCAACTGCTATCTTTCAAAGTAGTATTTTTAGTCACTATAACTTTGGCTAGAAGACTTTTGGAATTTGTGTCATCATCAATCAATCCAACTTTCTGCAAGTTTGAGAAGGATCAATTGTTACTGAAAATGGTTTTTTGTTAGTAAGTGTTTGACGGCAAAATATGGGCATCAGTCTTTAGAATTACTAACATTCTTCCCAAATTCAGTTCATACTCTGGAAAGGAAATGGCATTCACTTGATGTAAGAAAAAGGGTAAAGGTTTACTTGCTGAGATGAAAAACCACACAGAGAATTGAGGCACTATTTATTTCCTTTCACACAAGGGCATTAGGTTATAGGGCATCAAAGCCAATGGTTCTAGGTGACTTAAAAGCTGCATATACAGTCAGCTTTCCACATTTGCTAGGGTTAGGGGTGCAAGATCCCTGCAAAAATGGAAAAGTCACAATGGTCAAAATCTCTGTATGTGTCTATAGAAAGGAGGTTCAAGCATAGTGGGGAGAATGGACACCCAGGGTCCAAAGCAGTTCAGGAGAAGGGGAGGGAAAGGAGGTGGGTTGGCATAGTGGCCCTATACTTCCTCTCTTACCCATCTTCTTCCTTGGGTATGGAGGGCATTGGAAGAGGATTTGCTGTTCTGAGAAATCAGGCTGTGAGCTATCCTTAACTGGCCACACAGGTGGTGGTAGAGGAACAGGAGGCTGCATGGCCTGATTGCAGCTGCTGAGAGGAAAGGTTCCCTTGCAAAAGAAGTACCTCAGGTGATGGGAGGGGCAGGGCTTGGAGAAACTCAAATAATCAAATCTGTAAAAATCAAATCCACAAATGTGGAGAGCCGAATATACTTATTTAATGGTTATACAAAAATATCGAGGCCCCAGCAGGTTTATGTGCATTCCACAAGATCTGTGGTGACAATGGTAGTGTTCAGTATTAGAAGAGGCATGTAAAGCTGCAGGATGGAGAGAGCAGCTGGCTTTCATTAAACACTCTAAGACAGACAAATTTAAGTCAGGGCAAGCAGCAATCAGAAGATCTCTTGCCACCCAACCCGCGAAATGAAGAGATCGCACACAGACCTTGGGTTGAACTAGAGCAATTTATTAATATGCCTAATTAACATAAAAGGGGAAGTGAACTTGAACTTACATGAACTTGAACTTGACCTTCTGACCTGAGAAAGGGGGGGTCAACCACATGTGCAGACTAGGGCAAGAGTCAACTCCTGACCATCTTCCCTAGCCCGTTGAGCGAGATACCGGGCTCCAGAGCCAGCCGCTGAAGGTGCATTAAGACTTTGGCCAGCCCTTGTCTGGAAGGTGAGCCCCAGGCCCTCCTCAAGGATAGGATTTATCCTACACTAAAGGGTGCCATAGGTACATGCCGAACCCTAAGACCCCCCCCCATATCGGCCTAGTTGACTGCAAGTGTAGCTGTGGAGACCTAATTAATACCAAATTAAGACACCACCCTGTGAAACCAATTACCCAACCCCTGGCGCAGTGTAGGGTAGGTGAAAAAAAACCCCGAACAGGGGGAAAAAATTCCTACCCAGCCCCGAAGCGACCAGCTATCTTACACTGAAACCATAGGGAGGGAGGGTGGGTCGCCTGGATCCAAAAGAGGCCGAGGAAGAGGCAGGGTGGCCTTAAGTAACGCCTGCCAGCCCCCGCCTCCTCCCATCGCCCCTCGCGAGTGATCTCTTCTCGTGGGAGGGCGGCAAAGGCCGTCCCCCTGCCACCTGTGGTCACGTGGGGGCGGTGTGGGACGAATTCTACAGACAGTAGTTCAAGAGGAAAGTCCTTGAAGTGGAGCTTGGATATATCCTAATTGTTGTAGATCCTTCAGCCAGCCTGAGAAGTAGAGGGTGGCACCTACCATGAACGATCATTTTAGGAGAGCTGAAAGAATAAAGCAACCCCACCCAGAGCCTGGGGGAAAAAAAGAAAAGAAAGAAATCCAACTATTTCTTCACTATTTTCTAATGGTGAGCAAGGCTATATAATTAAATTGAGGAAGAGACAAGAATTAATTTAGAACTTTGGATCTCCTACTTTGATCTGCTGACACAAGAGAATAACCCACTTGATGTGGATTGCTCCTTCAGCCCTCCTATAGTGATCACGTACAGTAAGTGTCAACCTTTCATTCTAATTGCTGTCGTTGTTGTATTATTCCTACAGATTCTAATTATGTGTTTAATATGACACATGTTTATGTGCAACTTCTCTATTTAATTCATGCCTTGCCTGTAACTGTTAATGTACGTGTTTTGGCCACCTTCTTAACAGCTCCTGCAGACAGCCATGTGAATTCTTTCTGGCTGTGGAATGCTTCCTGCTTTTTGGAAAACATATTTTTTAAATATATCCTTAAGCTCTCTCTCTCTTTCAGATTTTGGGGGGGCGGGGCGGGGGGAAGATTTTTAATCGAAGGCTGTTCTTAGAAGCGTCAACATTGTTAGTTGCAGTGATGAGAAAGCATTAAGGCAAATGATTCCTTGTTTCTGTTTGTCTTGCACTTCTGTTTTATGGAAACTAAGTATTTAAGATGTATTTTTTTTTTCAGATAAATGCTCTCCAGCAAGGCCCCACCCAGAGGGAAGCACCTGTGGGAGAAGATGAAAAAAAGGCTGAAGGCAAAGAACCAGGGCAGAAGAAACTTTGGAAGGTGAGAGACGTCCTTCCGGGAAGAAGATAGTATCTATGATGTCACTGAAATACTGTGTATATCTGGGTGTGAGTCAACTAACCAAAAATATTCCATGAGACCCTGATGTTTGCAGGAAGAGTTTGTATTTACTATTTTTTAACTTTGCAGTGATAGAGGGGTTGAAGAAGTGTACAACTTTGTGTGTGTTCAGTAGTAATTATAACTTGTTCAAATGCCTTATTTCCAGGAAGCACCTCTGCTACAGTATGACCCACTCGGATGCTTCTAAACAAGGCTTTTATTATCCAATTACACTGCTTTATTTACTGATTTATCCAGGGGTGGTGATGTTCCTGACAAGATTATCTTCTGCTTGTAACTCTGCTGTGTTTTCTCATTACTACTTCTATTGCTTTCCTAACAGAAAAAAAATTATTTTGTAGGGAAAGACAGACTAGTAGCACAGTGCCTTTTGACTGGCTGCGCTAGGAGTTGTTTGTCTCAAAGCATCTTTCCTTTCATGTTCAACATTCTATTTCTATTTTCAGGTGCAATTTTTTTGGCAGGTGGGGAGTTAATTTTTAGCAATATCATTCTTTGACTTACATTCAACACTTGGTGCTGTGTTGCACTGAATATAAACCCTTTGGAACTTAGTTTTTTTGTTATGTCACTTGACAGAGACTCCCTAATGGCTCTGTACACGCAGATGATGAGGCAAGTCGAGCTGTGGAACTGCAAGAACTTCTAGAAAAGCAAAACTTTGAGCTAGCACAAGCTAAAGAACGGATGGCTGCTCTGGCTGCCAGTGTTGCTGAGCTGGAAGAAGATCTAAGCACTGCCAGGAGGGATCTAATCAAATCAGAAGAAATGAGCAGCAAGTACCAGAGGGATCTACGAGAGGTTAGAGAACTCTGTTCCAGCAATATAAGTTACATCACAGTGGGAGAAACTCTGACTCAGTTTTAAAATCCTCATAGTTCTCAAGGTATAGCAAAAGCAGAATAGCCTGACTTTGTGCTTGCAGTATATTATTGCTTGCAGTTATAACACTGGTAATGACAAACAATTGTGTCATAGCTAGAAATGTGCAAGGCCTTGTCTTCTCCAGTGTGCCCAGAGAATTACTTGATTTTTGAGCATTCAGGTAGGGTGAATCTTTGGTGAATCTTTGGGAAGGGGGAAAGAGATGGCAGGAAGGGATTTTCACCGACAGCACTTTGTAGCGTCAAATGGCACACAATACATTGTTTCTTCAAGGGAATCATGAAGATTTACCATGATGAAGCCCTTTACATCTGATACCCCTCCCAAAGGTAAGGTATTTTTAGTTGTCAAAGTTAAGGGAGATTGTCAGGGAAGACAAATTTGCGAAAGACTATATGTGACACAGTTTGAAATGTTAAGTTTGAAAATTAATTTGTCAGTGTTAATGTGTTGAAAATTGGGAAGTTAATGCATTGTCACTAACACAAATAATTGAAATAATTTAATCCATTACCTTGCTGTTAATTAATTTATTACTTGAACCACTGTCTGTGGGATTTGTAGAGAATAGCATGGTGCTTGTCACCATTGACACACACCCTGAGCACACTTTGTTATTGGTTCCTTTAAACATTCTCTTTTTGTCATTTTAAGGTTGCCTTCTCCAAAGGGATTTTTTCTAGATGTTCATAATACGTTTATTGTCTGGTCATACAGGGAGGCCATTGTATCTGGAAGCTGTCAAATTGGGAAAGGCTATCTTAAAACATGGGGTTCCATCTTACAACATCTCCAATTAAGTTTTGTCACTGATGTGCATTTCTCTTCTTTTCATTCCACCCCTCCACCTGTATTTATGACATTTATTTGTATCTAAAGCACTTTTGTTGTGTTAAAGGTTAATAAGAAATGATGCTAAAGATTGGCAAGGAGTGATGTGTATATTTCAGCTATAAGATACTGATCCATTATAAGTGCAGCAATAAATGGGTGGGCTAAAGATCTATCAGTGAAGCAAGGGTTGGAGATTCTTAAATAATTCTTAATGAAAAATGTTTTGAGTGCCTACCCACTCAAAACAAACATTTCCTGCACAATTGAATCACTGTATCCTTGGTGCCTACTCATTCTTAGTCAAGAAGCATGGTCTGCAAAGAACATGGTAGAGCTATTTGTTTGTTTAAATTTCTTGTACTGTCAGGTTAATGAAAAAAATGTATTTGTGTAAGTTCATTTTGCTGTCTGTCTCTTTTTCTCATGACATATATGAAATATTTGCAGCAAAGCTTCAAGCAATAATCAGTGTAACCCACAGGCTGGTGACTGTTAAAACAGCCCAAATCATGTACTGTGGTAGCCTAGCCTTTCCAATTCTCTGTGTTATTGTGTGCTATCAAGTCACTTTTACTTACGGTAACCCTAAGGCAAACCTATAATGGGGTTTTCTTGGCAAGATTTGGGTTCAGAGGGTGTTTGTCTTTGCCTTCCTCTGATTCTGAGAAAGTGCGATTAGCCCAAGGTCACTCAGTGGGTTTCATGACTGAGTGGGGATGTGAACCCTGATCTCCAGAATCATACTCCAGTGCTCACACCATTACACTGTGCTCACTCTCCATATCCCTTGTGGCCAAGTCCTAAAACCTACTCACACACCCTTTTTCTCAGCTAAGAAAAATGGATTAATTACAAATGGATGCAGCAATACAATAGCTACTTATCTGGAAGTAAACCTCAATTAATTTTATGGGTCTTCTAAATAGAAATGGATAGGGCATGGTTTAGCTAGCTGAATCTTTTGGCTTCAGACTAATAACTCCAGTCTCAGAAAATCCTTCAAAGTGTGTGATGCACTGAAACAGGCACTGGCTAGAAATCACAAAGGAGGTGGAAAAAGGAGAAGAAATTAGAGTAGGGTGGAGGGAAATTCTTCACTTAATTATCCAAGTGCTCAGCACTGTGTGAGCAGTAATCACTTTAAAGAGTACAAAAGGTACTAATGGACAAAAAGAGATAATGAAATCAATAATAAATAAAGTAGGAGCTTTGAAGGTGCACAGAACCCTTGCCACCCAGGAGGACGTTAGCAATGTTCATGCAGGCTAATAGGTGGCCAACTGTGGTGTGAGCCAAAGGGCCTGGCATTCTAAAAAGTCCCTGACTGTTTGAAAGCCATTTGCAGAGCAAACAAATATTTTACTCCCCTTCTATTCTTCCACTCCAAGCAGGATTCCTTACAGTTGGTCCTCAACACTTGTGGGTTTCACTTTCATGTGCTTCTTTTCCAGGGGACCATCCCTCTTGGAGGCTCTGATCAGGCTGTGCAGCCCTTTAAAAATCTGCCTCTGATAGCTGCTGTGTGGCCAGCTAGAGGTGACTCACTGCTCAATTTCTCAGGACCCCAATCCCGATCCCACTTCCGCTAGATCTAAGGAAGGCAGTGAACAAGACAGAGAAAGTATAGGGCCATCATGCCAACCCACTCCCTTTCCTTCTACCTTTCCTGACCTGATTTGGACCCTGGGTGCCCATTCCCCTCACCAGCCTCACCCCCCCTTCCCACAGACAACACACGCATTTTGATACTTGCGGTTTTTCTACTTTTGCAAGGGCCCTGTGCATCAACTCCAGCAAATGTGGATGGCCAATTATATATTCCTGCTCTTAAAATCCACAAGACAACCAGCACAGAACCGTGCAATGGCTTTCCTCCAATTCCAGTTCTTCTCCTCCTGCTAGGATTTTGGACTCGTTCTGAATTGGCAAAGAGAACATTACCCCATTGTCTTAACAAATTCCAACACACTAAATAATTAATTCATTAAAGTGTATAACTTCAGTGTTAACCAGGAAACCTATAGAGTCCAACTATGTTAGGAGAAAAATCTAATGAAGTAACAATTTTACAAATAAATTCATGTGTTTTTTTTCAAACGTTTGTAATATGAGACCAATTTCAGGTTAGGCCCAGTGTGAAGGGGACTCCATCTGGAATCTGCCTATTTATGCAGGTGCAGTTTACATTTTAAGTTTTCCCTTCTTTTATCTGGACAACTCGCTAAGTCATAACAGGACTTCCTTCTTGCTATGAAGCATTGAATGCAGGAGCTGATTTCTGTTAGTCTGTGACATTGCTTCTTGTTCATGTAGGAAGTTTTGACAGCTGAGAGACACACAAGTGCAAAGTGAGTGATTTCTTTCATTCCTTCCCTATCCAGGCTTTAGCACAGAAAGATGATATGGAGGAGAGAATCACCACTCTGGAGAAGCGTTATCTGGCAGCCCAGAGAGAAGCCACTTCCATTCATGACCTCAATGACAAACTGGAAAATGAGCTGGCCAATAAAGAATCTCTCCATCGCCAGGTAATGAGCCTTCGATGCCATACCATCTGTCATACTAGAGGCAATCTGGCTAAAATGTACAGAGGATCTGTGTTTGAATATCCATTTTGTTTCTTCAGCAGGAAATTCTGCCTAAATGCCCCTTCTTTTTTAACCTAGGGAATTCTATTTCAGAAGTACTACCTCTTCCTTCACTCCTGGTACCTACTCTTCAGCTGGGCAGTTGAATTTGGCTGTCCTTGTGCATTTTTGAATATCTGTCTCACCACTGAATCAAATGAATTTCCATGGCAATTTACAATAACACAAAAATAAAATAAAATAAAGCATTGCTTAAATCTACAAAGCTATTAAAAGAGTTACTTCATTACTTCTTTCAGTGGATAGAATTAAGAAAGTAAAAAAGCCAGGTGTAATAAATAAAAAGCTCTCTGCCTTTGCCAAAGGGGTTGAAACATTCTTTACTGAGAGTGTTTGACAAACAGGATGCACAGTTGAAAAAGCCTAATTTGGGTGCACCTAGAGAAGGAGTCTCAAATACTTATTTGAACAATCATGTGGGAGCAGGTAGCCCAGGTCCCAAGCCGTTCATGGTCTTCTTGTCATGGAGACTGAAGGCCCAGAATCATCCCTTCTCAGTCAACAGTCTCCAAGGCTTGAGTGTATATACTGGCAATAGGCCAATGAGAGAGGACAGGGATTCTGTTGGTGTATCATCAATCCCTCTACCCAGCTGTCCCCCTGCTTCAGCTGCTGGAGGTGATCTTAGAGGTGATATTAACCTCTCCCAAACTTAATGTTTCAGGGGATTTTAAATCCACGCTGAGGCACATTCATCAGGGCCAGCACAGGATTGCATGCTTCCATGGCAACCATGAGCCTGTCTCAATTAATATCTGGTCCTACGCATGTGGGCCAGATCTACACTGTGGATTTGGTTTTTGCTGGTCAGGGTGATGGTGCTCTGAGAGTAGAGGGGTTTGAAAGGAGCCTGATATCATGGACAGAGCACTACCTGATAGGATTCAGAAGGATTTCTAAATATTCTGAGGGATTTTCCACCTACTAGAGTTGGTGATTCTGTTGATGCCCTAGATGATTGTGGAATAGGGAAATGACCCAGGCAGTTGACATGGTTGCTCCCAAATGTCCTTTGCTTGGGTGAAGAGCATGGGCTTAAAAAAAAAAGATTCTTTACTGGGTAGTTAACAGACTGTTACTTCCTAGACCTCAAACTGCTAATGAGGAGCCCTCAGAAGAGCACTATGAATTTACCAAATACCTTGGGGAGAAAATTGCTCAAATTCATTCATACTCTGACTCCACATTGAAGGTATTGGAAGGGGTTGCTAATATGCCAGAGACACGATCAAAATTGAAAATGACCTTAACAGACTGGATAGCTGGGCCAAAGTTAACAAAATTAATTTCAGCACAGAAAAATGTAATATCCTACACTTAGGCAGAAAAAATGAAATGCACAGATTTAGGATGGGAGATGCCTGGCTGGACAACAGTACCTGTGAAAGGGATCTAGGAGTCTTAGTAGATCACAGACTGAACAAGAGTCAGTAGTGTGATATGGCAGCCAAGAAAGCCTATGCGATTCTTGGTTGCATCAATAGGAGTATTGTGTCTAGATCAAGGAAGGTAGTGGTACCGCTCTATTCTGCATTTGGAATACCTCATTTGGAATACTGTGTCCAGTTCTGGGCACCTCAATTCAAGGAGGATATTGACAAGCTGGAGCGTGTCCAGAGGAGGGCAACCAAAATGGTGAAGGGTCTGGAAGCTATGCCCTACAAGGAGCAGTTTAGGGAGCTGGGTATGTTCAGTCTGCAGAAGAGAAGGTTAAGGGGCATGATAGCCGTGTTTAAATATTTGAAAGGATGTCATGTTGAGGTGGGAGCAGGCTTGTTTTCCGCTGCTTCAGAGACTAGGACAAGGAGCAGTGGATTCAAGCTGCAGGAAAGGAGATTCCACCTGAACTTCAGGAAGAGCTTTCTGACAGTCAGAGCTGTCTGGCAATGGAATATGCTGCCTTGAAGTGTGGTGAAGTCTCTTTCTTTGGAGGTTTTTAAGCAGAGGCTGGATGGCCATCTGTTGGGAATGCTTTGATGTGTGTTCCTGCATAGCAGGAAGTGGGACTGGATGGCCCCTGTGGTCTCTTTCAACTCGATGATTCTATGATCCTATGATAGAATCTGGGGAGGTAATCTGAGGCACGTACTTGTCCAGTTTTGATAGATGAGTTTCAGTTTGTTCAACATGATGATGTGGACAAGTTGTTTTGTGAGATGAGGCCAACTACATGTTTGTTAGACCTATGTTCATCCTGGCTAATTAAAGCTGCCAGCAGAGGTCTGGCTAATTGGATGGTGGGGGTTCTAAATGCCTCTTTGAAAGAGGACTATGTTCCAACCTCTCAAAAAGAAGCAATTGTAAGAAAATTGTTGAAAAGAACTTCATGAGACCCCACCTCTACTAGCCAGTCTCTAATCTCCCTTTTCTAAGTAAGGTCCTAAAGCAAGTGGAGGTGGCAAAATCTCAGGCTTTCTTGGATGAAATGGATTGCCTAGATCCATTCCAATCTGGGTTCAGATCTGATTATGGAACAGAAACAGACTTAACAGCTTATTATCTATACCAGGAGTTGGATTTAGAGGGAATGTGTCCCTGTTGGTCCTCCTGAATCTTTCAGCAGCACTTGATACCATCAGCTATGGTATCCTTCAGGATCATTTGGCTGATATGGGACTTGAGGCATTGCTTTGCAGTGGTTCTGTTCTTTCTTGGCAGAACATTCCCAGAGTGTGGTGCTGGGGGACTGTTTTCGGCCTTTTCACCATTGGCATTTGGGGTTCCACAGGAATCAAGACTGTCTTCTGTGCTTTTCAACATCTACATTAGGCCCTTGAGAGAAGTTGTCTGGAGTTTTGAAGTTGAGTTTTATCAGTTTGCTGATGATATCCAGCTCTAGCTCTCTTTTACAGCTGATGCCAAGGAGCCTGTGCCAGTAATGAATTGTTTTCTGGATGCAGATGAATAGGCTGAGGCTTAATCCAGACAAGACAGAAGTTCTTCTGGTCAGTAGGAAAACCAACCTGGGATTGCGATCATAGCCTTTTTTCTCTGAAAAACTAGGTTTATAGCTGCTCCTGAAAAGCCAAATTACTGCAATGGCCAGCAGTGCCTTTGTCCAGCTTCTAGTGGTTCTCTGGCTGTTCCCTTCCTTGAGAAAGGCAGATCTGATCACAGTGGTTTATTCTCTAGTTGCCTCCCAATTAGACTACTGTTATGCAGTCTGCGTGGGGCTGCATTAAAAAGTGTTCAGAAGCTGCTGCTAGTATAAAAAACAGCAGCCAAGATAGTGTCAAGTGTGCATTTTACACTATGTAACACCATTCTTGCAAGAACTTCAAGGCTTTTAATTTGCTTGTGAACTGATTTCAAGATGCTGGTGTAGACTTATAATGCCTAAATGACTTGGGGCCAGGATATCTGAAAGGCTGTCAGAAATTTGAGATCTCAAATTGAGAAATTAGAGAGGGCCCTGTTGCATATCCGAAGACCTTGTGAAGTTAGATTGGTGGGTGGGTAAACATAGCAGGGCCTTGAATGTGAAACTCCCTACCCAAGGAAGTTCGGCTAGCTCCATGTTTTTTTTGAAAGCATAATTTTGTCAACATTTTCCAAAACAAACACTAAAAGCACCAGAAATACACAAATGAATACTGTATATACTCATGTATATGTCTAGAAATTTTAGTTAAAAAATCAACTAAAAAAACCTGGGTCGATGTATCCACAGGTCAAGTTCTGTACCTTAACTCGTATCAAAAAAGGAACCGTCTCCTCTGAGTAGAGCGGTGAAAGGCGAGAGCATAGCCTGTCCTGGGACAACCTAAAAAAAACACCAACCCCTCTACTCTCTCTGCTGTGGATCTACTTCTAACCTTTTTGAATGCCTGGATGGGAACATGGGGGTGGCAGTGGCCAGAGGCAATTGGTCTCCTGAGGCAGTGCTGCTACTTTCCTCTCTCTTTGGAATGAATCTCAGCTTATCCACGGGTCATATCAAAATCCATAATTTTGGCCCCTAAACATGCCTTTGACTTATATATAAGCTTGACTTATACATGAGTATATATGGTGTATGTGTGTGTGTTTTCTGTTTCTCTCTCTTTCTCTTCATAAACACACACACACACACACACACACAGAAACAGGAAAAATAACATCTAAGCACATGTAGAAGCATATATGAATTAACATACGGATTAAAAAATAAAATCTGGTTTCTCTCCAGCCCATAAAATTTGTTCGCCTTTAATTAAGAGTCTTTTGTGGAAAGAAACATTTAATGATTTTATTTATTTTTTGAAAGAACATAATGCTCCACTCTTCAGTTTGCAGAACTTAAATGATTAAGAAATGAAAAATAAAACAATTACAAAGTTGCACTGCCATCTATATATATATTAAATCAAGAAAAAAATTATACAGTTCACATTGACATGCAATTCCATAGAGTTAAATATATGTGCAATTACAGAAATGAGTCCTCCAAGATTTTTCTTTGTCTTGCTCTTGAATTAGAGAATCTGTGGCTGTGGTACATGTTGGAGCTGTTTTTAGCAGTCCTGGCTCCGTATATTCATTACTGCCTTTCCTTGTTTGTTCTGCAGTGTGAGGAAAAGGCACGACATCTCCAAGAGCTTCTAGAACTGGCAGAGCAGAAACTGCAGCAGACAATGCGGAAAGCTGAGACACTGCCTGAGGTGGAGGCTGAGTTGGCCCAAAGGATAGCAGCACTCACCAAGGCGAGTGCACCAGGATCTGACACCAAAGTCCAGAATACTGAGTGGGTTTAGCTTCTGTCCAGGTCCTGTAACTTTCCTGGGATTGGAGATAACCTTAGAAGAGACAGAGCTTTTATTCATGTTTGATGTGGACTTCTGCTTTTCTCCTTTGTATCCATTGGGTAGATGACATGAGTTGCCTTTTGAGATGATGGCTTCAGCTAAGAGGTTTTTTTTTTTTAATTGTAGTGGCCGATCATGCTAGAATTTCTGTTTTATATTCACAGTTTTTGAGGCCAAAGTTCTATTTCCCAAGGATACCATAAAACAAACTCTCTTCTGTCAAAATGCCAAGAATTGCTTGAGGTTAGTCAAGCTTGGGATTGAGACCCATTTACCATGACTGTGCCATTATAGTCCGTTATCTTCATGGGGTGTATCTGAGAAAAGAAGTGAAGTATACAGTCCTATGAGCTTGTTGAAAGCCTTGTTAATTTGAAAAGCACTAACAGAAGTTATATGAGTAAGGAAAATGGTAGAAGACTATATAGCAAAGGGTAGGCATGTTCTGAGGCAACTGACAAACTGAGCTGTGTGCCCTAAGGGATCGGGGCCACACAACCAGAGACTGGACCATGAGATAAAGAGGAGGACCTTGAACAAAAGTAGTGGTGCCTAAGTGAGTGGGGCTCAGAGTAAAAATAGCAGAAATATTACTGCATATATTTTACACACTTTTAGTGGCTAAAAATTACTATTTCCCCAGTCCACTATTATTTATTTTCTAACTTTCCCTATTTCAATATATAATTAGTTTAATGATCATTTCATTATTTCTTTATTCACACCCAACCATTGAGAATCAGTTAGTTGCAATTACTTGTTATTAATTAATTTAAGATTAATCAAGACAATCATCATCCAATTCTTTTTAATTTTTTTAAATTTAATTTCAAAGAATTTTCAAATGAATTTATTCACTTGCACTTTAATTATGCGGGAGTCTCTGATGACCTGTTAAAGCAGCAGCAGCCGCAATAATAACAGTTGAATAGTTCTCTATAACACAGGGTTTAACTTGTAGAGGATTTGGCAATAAAGTCCTCCAGGAAACTGCAGAAAGAGAAGTTCAGGATATGAAGACAGAGGTGTCCCCCTCCCCCAAGTTGTCTTATATTTATCTTAAAATTAATTTAAGTTTTGGAATCCTTTCTCTCTCTACAACACTGTATTTTTTTGGGGAGGTGCTGATATTTTGGGAACAAACTATGCTGCAGTATTTCAGGTGCCAATAGTTTTACACTGATGGTTGAGAGGAGACCATGGGACCACAAAAGAGGGCTTGGTGGATGAGGGCTGCCTGATTCCTACCCCTGCTGTATAGCAAGATTCAGCTGTCCCATCCTGCACTCTATCAACTCTAGTTTGGTACAAAGTTATTTTAGATTTAAGCTCAGGCATTCTCTTGTGTATTCATTTGTTAGTACTCCAGCAACAAGCTTAAGAGGCTATTTCCAGCATGCCACAGTTATCACTTCACCATCTAAATAGGTATGCCACCCAATCTTTCATGACAATAAATCCACCATGGTCACTTCTCACATATCTGTATTGTGGGAACTTATGTCTGACTACTCTGTACGTATAATTTTGTGCAAAGACACATCTCTTTCCACCCCAAATTCCCAGCACTTGTAAACTTTGCTCACTTCTTGAAGAATGTCTTCTCTGTAGGCAGAGGAAAGGCATGGCAGCATTGAAGAACGACTGCGGCAGCTAGAGACTCAGTTGGAGGAGAAGAACCAAGAATTGGCAAGGGTAGGTTGGTTTCCATATAGCACACAAGATTAGATTTGTCATTAATTTCTAACACTTTCCTTACAGGAAGCCAGTTTAGGTCAGGATACTGTTGTAGAAAGCATAGCAATGCTTCATTTGCAAGTGGCATTTCATAGTAAGCTGGTGGTGAAGAGCAGCTTCTCAAGTTTTCAGGCACACTACTGCAGCTCGCTTGTTTTAGGGATGGATCATGATGTCATGTTTAAAGCTGTGGAATCCAGTTTCACAGGAAACCATTTCATAATTTAGCTCTGCAAGTGGTACAGTTTCATGAAGCTGCATTTGTGTGCATTTGTGAACTGAATTGAACTGATAAAGGGAAACACTATAGGCCTTTCCGTACTAGCATCTTCTTCCATTCAAGAAGCTGGATTTGTACCATCAGTATTGATGTGATCAGTGTTCGTAAGGATTGGGCTCTCTCAACTGGTTATAAGTGAATGAAGCAGTGCATGTGACAGACAGTGGGTGTTCTCTTAAATATTTCAATCAGTAATGTGCTCTTGGAATTGTTTGTAAAGACATTTTAACATGAAAATGGGTTATATAAAATGAAGGGTGATTTCTGGGGTTTGTCAATATTTAGTGCTATTTTGAGCAATCCCTGGAAAAAGCAGCTTGGAATTACTTAGCTGATCTTGATATCCCCTACAGGCTCGTCAGCGGGAGAAAATGAATGAGGAACATAACAAGCGGCTGTCTGATACTGTGGATAGACTTCTGAGTGAATCCAATGAACGGCTTCAGCTTCATCTGAAAGAGCGGATGGCTGCCCTTGAAGAGAAGGTATTACAACTGATCCTTTCACTATGCTGTATTCAAATAAAAAAAAAAATGTTTTCAAAAATTAAAATTTTGGGGAGAGAGGTCTAAAATTCCACCCTAAAGTTGAGGTATCCAATGGATCATACCTGTTTTTTATTGGTTAATTCTAGTGCTACTATACAAACCTAGGACTTTAATAAAAGTTATGTCAGCAAAATATTGTTGGTGTGGTGTATAGGATCATGGTGACCAGCTATGTAGGGAAGGGTTCCAGCTTTGTTGCTTTGATTCCTACCGTAGCATCCTTGTTACATCTATATATATATGTAGAACAATACTGGGTTTTTGTTTTTGTTTGCAAGACAGGTTGTTGGTATTGTTTGTTTGCAAGACAGGTTGTTGGTGAATGTCCTTACATTCACGTTGCAACTCCATATTTATGCATTGGACTCAGGTTGCTGTTGAAGCATTTGGGAAGTGGCATCAAAAGGTCAAACTTGGTTTCTAGAGAGAATCATGAGTTCTTAAGTGGAAAAGATGTTGGGGGTATTTTTGATACTTTATTTAAAAATGGTTGTATTTTGCATGTTTGTGAAGGGGTGGTAAAGTTTAGTCTGTAGACATAAATATTGATAGAATGATAAAGCAATCTTAAATTTGTTTTGTTAATCTGGCTGACATATCTACTCACCCGCGTCCTACCTTCTGAGTGTCCCTACTACTGTATTTCTGTCTAGAGGACACTGACTATAATATCCACATGTATGAAGATGGATCTTCAATAGACAGCTTAGTATGAATCAATAATTCTTTTTTATTCTAAATGCCCTCTCACATTTAGTGGGAAATGACCTGTCAGCTATCTTGCACATCTTGAAAAATAATCACTGGTGCCAAACAAGCAGAAGTGTAAAGTCGAAGGCTTTCACAGCTGGAATCCATAGGTTGTTGTGGGTTTTCTGGGCTTTGAGGCTGTGTTCTATTAGTATTTTCTTCTGACGTTTTGCCTGCATCTGTGGCTGGCATCTTCAGAGGATCTGGTCCTCTGAAGATGCCAGCCACAGATGCAGGTGAAATGTCAGGAGAAAATACTAATAGAACACGCCCCCAAAGCCCGGAACACCCACAACAACCTGAAGAAGCAGAAAGTCTAATTGGGTCATAGTTGTAGAATTCTTTATGTGTTAAAATAGGTGTTCTTTATGTTTTTTCCAGTGTTTGTATACTAAGAAATTAGTGCTACAGGTATATGATAAAAGATCCTGTATGGAAGTAGAGCAGGGTGGACAACTCTCAGGAGTTGGAGCACCACAGTGGCCCTCCATGGAATCCTCTTTGAATTTTTTTTTTGAATTTTATTTTGGCCCAAAACAGCCGCTCACATACACTGGGGTTGACTTCTTCTAATTGATTTCCATTTGTCTTCCTGCTTTTTTAAAAAGGCCTACATTGGTGCAGGGGGTTTAAAAACGCAGCAAAATTGGCCTCCATACCTGCTAAACTGTTGAGGGGGGACAACATGTTTGACCCCAAAACATTCTCATTTTGAGAGAAGGTATTGGGTGGCCTTGGTGCCTCAAAGCAGTTTTGGGGTCTGGATGTGTCCAGCAGTCCACTCTTTTCATACCCCTGCATATATTTAAGTTCTTAATGGAGAACATCTGGTATTTTGAATGTTTCTTTTAACTGCCCCAGTTTTCTTGTTACTAGAGTTGTTTGGAATCCCTCCCATCTCAAGACCTAAAGTTCTATTTGGTCATGAAATAAGTGGGAGCTAGCATAATGAGCTGCACTACTTGACTAAAATCTTCTGATCACAACATTTCAGTTTTGTATGAGAAGGGTAAATGCATATCTAGACGACATGTCATGCCTTGCTTTCCCTAAGTTCAGCTCACTGTAAACTGTCAGTCCTGCTGTGTTGCCAGTATACCTAGGGATGTAATCACAGCATGCTTTTATTCATGCTGCTTCGTTCCTGCCTACTTCAGAAA
This sequence comes from Ctenosaura bakeri, assembly GCA_948474755.1. Taxonomy (NCBI): domain Eukaryota; kingdom Metazoa; phylum Chordata; class Lepidosauria; order Squamata; family Iguanidae; genus Ctenosaura; species Ctenosaura bakeri. Next base: position 34,593 of record CAOLHI010004601.1, read on the forward strand.
ATGCATCTTCAGGAAACTCCTATGCAAGCATCAAGTAGCACACATGGTGATAATCAGGCTTGGCTTATGGCTTGGCTCATGGGGAAAACCCCACTACATAATCATGAGATTCAGGTTCAGAGGAGACAGCTTTTCCTTTTATCAACAGGGGTAGCACTCAGTGCCATTTATAGCAAAATCTTCCTCTCTAGCTAATGAAGCTAGAATTTAAGGCACCAGTGGGCCATTAGCTCTTGCATTATCTCATTTATCTTGACACTGAATAATAGCATTTTGCACGCAATACATCCAGGAGTGAATTTGTGGGACTTCGGGGAGTAATGTTCTGGGCTGAAAGCCTAATTGTTTCCCATCTGGGAAATGGTCTTCCTACCAAGTGCTGCCAAGTTTAGAAACTTGGCACAAGAAATGCTTTTTGAATGAGCTTAGACACTGGTAAGTATACGACCTTTGTGGTCTGTCCATACTATTTTCCTTTGATAATGAAAACTAAAAATATTTAAAAGCTGAAAGTGTATCACTTACACTGTGTAAGTAATTTGCGTGTCTCTAAGATTGCTCAAACCTTTTCACAAAACATTTTGAGACGTTTCTACCTTGGCTCTCAGAAGCTGTTCTGTGTGAGATAACCTTTTTCATATACATCTTTCTCCTGGTGTGCACTGGTTATGTATTATGGCATCGCCATCATAGGCTTCTGTGAACTGTTGTTCCAAGAGTACTTCCATAATTTGCTGAAAACTGCATGGAGGGAGCTTTGATTCTGGAAAACCCTGTCAAGTTTTTCCATAAAGCCACTTGAGTACCCTTATCAAGTTGACCAAAATGGTCTCTTTCTCTTCATAATTACTTACCTTTGCTTTTAAAGAACACATTGTTGCAAGAACTGGAAAATACTCAAAAGCAGATTGAGGAACTCCAGCATGACAAGGTAAAGGCCACTCCAGGGAATTGTGTAAGGAGGGGCAGGCATGTTTCTTAAGTTCATTTTTGCTGCGTTGAAAATAGCATGTTTGGAAGCTGTCAAGTGGTTGTGTTGTGATGGTCCATAGGTTTTACTGTAATGATTTAGATCTTTATCATGTGTTAACTATTACATAATTTACTACATACATTTTGTGCTTCCCTGTTGGCTCCTCTTCTATCAACAGATCCCAAATCCCATTCTTTGTTGATGATCAGGATGTCCTCACTACAGTAGCTCTGTTCTGTTTAGCTGACAGGACACTAAATAAAAAAAAGGAAAAAGTAGGAAGTTAAATTGTGAATGACTCCTTCCAAGTAATGAGAAATTTAGATATTTGAGTATCTGTGTAATGGCCAATATTTGCCAAGCGGTGGTAGTAGTGATTTAACTTTCTCTGAGTTTCTGCTGAAAACTGGAGAATTCATTATATCAGATTACATTGTCAACCCTCTTAATGTAATCATGGATCTCCACTGAGGAACATCAGCCATGCCTTAACTGTAAAAGAAAGAAAAACACAGACAAACAATAATTAGGGAACTTTCCAGATTGTCATTTTAATGCAATGACTACTTGGTTGATTTCATTTTTCCTTTGAGATGGCACTCCTGTTTGAGAAATGCCTTCTGAGATTTCAAACTCCACTGTGTTTTGGTGCTAGAAGAATAAATTTCTATTTAGTTCGTTGCCATTTCATATGCAATTGTCGTGTGGTGCTGTTGCTGTCACAGTCACCAGCTGAATTGTAAGCCAGCAGACCTGATCTCTGACTAGTTTGTCCCTAATGAACAGTATTAAATTCCAAAGGCTACTTCCTTGGTTAAAATGTTTTCTTGCAACTCACTTGTTGGGTGTGTGTTTTTTTTCTTTTTTTTGCTCTTTGAGCCATTTCCCCCAATGTTTAGCAGCAGGTAAGGAGTGCTCATGCAGGGATAATGAAAATAAAATGCGTTTAGAATGTTCTTCTGAACTTGCTTCATGTTTTCCCTCTGCTGCTCCCACAAACTTGAGCACAAGAGTGTAAAATAACATAATGAGGTGGGAGAAACAGCAGTTTATCCTTATAACAGGATTTCTCCTTTTTTAATATGCACTCAAAAATGTGCTCTGGGATCTCTGTACATTGTACTATCAGAAAGAAAAAATGTAATTGAGGATTATTTTCAGTGATCAGATGGATAAACTCTGTCTTGGGGGTTAATTCTGGCTGTGGTTCTAGATTTCTTACTGAATGAGCCTTTGTTAGCATGATCAGAAACATTCTCCAAATAATACCAGAGTACAGTTTATGTCCAAGTGGCATCCATTGTGTTTCATCAAACAGTCTGGAACAAGAAAGAGGCAACCTTCCCACCTTCCATCTACCTTTTTGCCCCAACTCCTTCTCTTTCCCTTGCTTTGCCTCCAGCATGATTAACTCTACCTTAACTTGCATGAAGTGGGGCTTTGCAGATGTGCTAATTGAGTTGGCATGAACGGTGATAACTAGCTGTAGAGAAACAAATTCTTGTTTTGTTCTAAACAGAGGAGGCTGTCAGATGAGATTGACAAACTGAGATTAGAAATTGATCAGTTAAAGACAAGAAGTGGATCTTTCCTTGACAGTGTACATACAAGGTGAGGACGCTGTTTCTTTTTCATAATATGACAAAATGTTCAAAGGATTCCCGAATTTATCTCTGTCAGAATTGTTATACTGGTGTATATATATGTCTGTGCATCTGAAACAATGGCTCTGATAGTGTTAAAATGTTTGTAAAATTGTTATTGATTAAATGTTTCTCATACCTTTGAAAATCTGCACATTGAGGCAAAAAGAACGGCCTGTGTTTGGAGCCTACCAATGTTAAATTCAGCCTGTATGAATGTTTTTGTTTATATATTTTGTCCTGTATTACTTTCACTACATGTTTATGCCAAAATAATACCAGGTAAAGTGCACATCTACAATTTATTGAATGGCTGCATCATAACAGTCTCTTTTGTGGTGATATATTGTTCCAGTGTATTATTGATAAGTCCTAGCTGTGCAAATTTTAAAAAATTGTGGCAAGAACTCCTAAATGAGAATAAATGAGAACAAATTTGTAGTTCATATTCTTCCTTCTCCCCATGGTATCTTTAGTGTGGAAAGAATCCCCCCCTGAATGCGCCATGCCGCATCTGGAGGGGGGAGACGCCTTTGCCGGCCTCCCACGAGAAGAGACCACACAGTTACTGTGCGACAAGGGTAGAGAGGGGGTGGAGCCAGCAGGCCTCCTTTTAAGGCCGCACCAGCCCTTCCTCAGCCTCTTTGGACTCGTGGCAACCCACCTTCCCTCCCTTTGGTTTCAGTGTAAGCTTGCTGGTTGCTTTGGGGCTGGGTAGGAATCCCCCCCCCGTTTTTCGCCTACCCTACACTGCGCCAAGGGAAATGGATAATTGGCTTTTCGAGGTGGTGTCTTAAAGAGGTCACTCAAATAGGCACATTGACGGGAAAGGAGGGTCTAAAGGCTTTGGTGAGTACCTGTGGCACCCTATGGTGTAGGACAAGCCTAAGGAGCCTTCCCGTCTTGTCATTAGACAAGGGGGGAGGACGATGATCAAGTTGTCCTTGGGGCGGGCCCATGTTGGCTCTTACTTCGGGGCTCTGAGGCAAGGAGGGGCGTGGCAGGGGGCTTGCCTTACAGAAAAAGGGGTTGGCTGAAATTTGCTTCGGGACCCGGTATCTCGCCCAAGGGAAGTTGGGGGAGAGGTCAGGTGGTGACCCCTTGGCCTCAACAATTCCCGTTGCATTGACCCCCCTTCTCTCATGTTACAAAGTTCAAGTGCAAGTTCATGTTCATGCTAAATAGGCATATAATAAATTGTCCTAGTTTAACCCAAGCTCTGTGTGTGGTCTCTTCATTTCGTGGGTTGGTCGGCAAAGGGCTTTTTTTCTCTTTACCTTCAGCCTATTTAAAAACATAAGTGGGAGACCAACCTCCCTTTCGTCTCTTATTCAACTGGCAAAGAAGAATAGCTCAGTACTGAAACATACCCTTTGCAGGTTCAAAAATAAATAAATCTCAGTTCTTCTTCGTGGTCTCTGTGCCTTCATACACTAGGAGCTTTAGCGCCTGCGCGGTAGCGTTCGGAAACTTCTAGAGCTTGTTCGCTTGGCGGGAACCCCTCCCCCACGCCGGTACTGCGCATGCTCCTCCCGCCGAGCAACGGTCTCTCCTCAGTTCTTTCTCGTCCGCCGCCGCGTACGGAAGGTTCTTCAGTTTGTTCCTCTCACGTTGTGCTTGGCTTGCTGTTTTTCACGGTTTTACGGACTTTCGGACTGTCTTTGACCTCTCTTTCGGACTCCCCCTTCGGTTTTTTCGTCTTTTTGGATTTCGGAGTTTGGCGTTCTTCGTCTTATGTCCGCGCTCTTTAAAAAGTGCGTGTCCTGCGGCCGCAAGGTTGCCCTCAACGACGGCCATAAGGAGTGTCTCTTCTGTTTGGGTGAGTCCCACAACATCCGGACTTGCCCAATTTGCCGGGATTTTACTCCCCAAACTCTCCGCAACCGCTCCGCGAGACTCAAATCTTATTGTTGGGAACAGTCTCTGCGGGCGATAGACGAGACCTCCACTTCCAAGATGGCCGACAAGAAGACGACCACGCCATCGACGGTATCGGCGGCTGCCGTTCCGTCCACCTCGTCGGTATCGGGCTCGGTACCGGCGAAAACGCCGATCTCGGCGCTACCGAGGATCCCGAAGCTGTCGGCGGCTGCCAAGTCAGCAAAAGGATCCTCGACGGCGAGGAAGGCTGAGGCTCCCCTTACGGAGACGCCTGCTAAAAAGCGCCCTGCTCCGGACGGAGGCAAGGGCAAGGAGAAGGAGAAGAAGAAGAAGAAGAAGGAGAAGAAGCGCTCCCCGGCTGGGGACGTTCGACCTCCTACTCCTCCTCCTACTCAGCAGCCTTCCAAAGGGCGAGGCGAGTCCGTCGATCTCTCGGACGATGAGATTGAGGACGTTCCCCAACAGCGCCCGGACTCGCCTGTGGCAGACCCTCCAACCCTGGTGGAGGGGCGCCACCGCCCTCTTAGCCGTCGCAGGTCGGCCGACCTGCAGCAGAGAGAGCCCTCTGCTTCTCCGGAGCGGCGTTCGACCTCCTTTAGGTCCCGGTCCCGCTCTTCCGAGCGTCCGGTGGCCTCGCCGCCTCCGAGGGAGACAAGAGAGGAACAACCTCGCTCGTCTGCCTCCAGATACACCTCGGCGTCCTACGTGGCCAGGTACGCGAGGGAATCTGAATGGAGAGAGCGCCCGGCCTCCTATCAGTCGCATTCGCCATCGTACCGGGATCGGTACCATCGTGGCCCGAGTCGCTGGGAGACCTTCCGGAGGTCCCGGTCACCTCGTCGACAGCGCGAATCGCGCTCGCCTAGAGGGGACGAGGCTCGGTACCGTCGACGCCGAAGCCGATCTCCGTCGGACCGCCGCTCCTTCAGCCGCTCTCCCTCTCCTCGATATCATAGGGCGAGGGAGCCTTCACCACGGTATCGGGCGATATCGCCACCTCCTAGGGTCACGGCAACGGCGACGCGCCCTACGGAGTCGGTGGTGACTGAGCGGGCTACGACGACGTCAGCCTGCCAGACTACCCCGGTCACCACCAAGAGGGTGAAGTCAGTGGTCAGCCATCCCAAGCGGGACGCTGCTGCTACCACCGCCCCGGCTGCGGAGAAGCCTAGGAAGGCAACACCTGCGGCGACGAAGGAGCCGGAAAGCGAGCGGCGAGAGGACTCACCGAACTCGGAGTCGTACGACTCGAGCGCGGAGTCAGAGGTGTCTGAGGCGGCCTCACAGGAGTCTCCTCCGCTGGGATTCGGGGACCCGATCCCAGATTCTGCTCCAGAGGACGTCCACCAGTTCTCTGCGATGCTGCTCCGCATGGCCACTACCCTCGGCCTTAAGATCGCCGATGCGGAGCCGGAGGACGACGATCCAGCCTTCTCCGTCTTCGAGGAGAAGCGACCTTCCACGGCCCCGCTGCCTCTCCTGCCCCGGGTATCCAGACTGGTGAAGGCCGCCTGGGATAGACCGGCCTCGGCTCAGCCGATACCGCAGCGGTTAGAACACCTCTACAGGGTGCAGAAGGATAACGCCGGTTATCTCTTTAATCACCCTGTACCGAACTCTGTGGTCGTCGAGTCGGCACAGACAAAGGGCTCCGGCAGGCAACACACCACCCCGCCGGACAAGGAGGGCAGGAAGTTGGACGCCTACGCAAGGAGGTTCTATTCAGCTGCCTCCTTGCAGATCAGGCTGTCCAACACTCAGGCTTGCCTCGCGGCATACCTGAAAAAAGTGCTCGATCGCCTGCAACCGGCGATGGAGGCGGTACCGGAGGACATCCGCCAAGCCTCCTCCGTGATCTTCAATGAGGCTATCTCCATCGCTCGGCACCAGATGGCCTCCTCCCGGCACGCAGTGGAGATCGCCTCCCGGGTCATGGCGGGATCCATCGGCCTCCGCCGCCATGCTTGGCTGCGACCGGCCGACATCCAGGAGGACACCAGAAGGAGGATTGAAGATCTCCCCTTCGACGGTGAAGGCCTATTCAATTCGTCCACAGACGAAGCTTTGGACAATCTTGTCAAGGCGAGACTGACCGCAAAAAAGATCGGGCTGCAGCCGGCCACGCAGGCCCGCAGGGCCTCCACCTTCCGCCCATCCTGGCGACGATCCTCCACCTCGTCGTTCCAGCGTTCGGCCCAGTCTGGACAGTCGAGACCGTCCTCCGGCTCATCGGCCAGACGCACGATTAGGCGGCGCCCGGCTTCGTCGAAGAAGTCCTCCTCCGAGACAAAGTCTCGGTTTTGACGTGCCTGGCAGGACCCACCAATACCCACTCTTCAGCCTACCATCAGCGCTCGGAGACCGACCGACTCTCGCTCGACACCTAGCGGAGTGGCAGTATGTCACTACGGACTCTTGGGTGCTTTCCATCGTCCGTCTTGGCTACGCCATCGAGTTTCTCGATATTCCTCCTCGCGGCGTTTACTACTCCACGCCGTCGAGTCCGGCCCTCCTGGAAGAGATCCAATCCCTCCTCCAGAAAGGGGCGATCGAGCGGCTCCCGCAAGAGGCCAAGACCACCGGCTTCTTCTCCAGGTACTTCACGGTACCGAAAGCCGACGGTACCCTCCGGCCGATCCTAGACCTCAGAGGGGTGAACTACTACATCCGCCCCAAAAGGTTCAAGATGGTCACGATACCGTCGATCCTACCCTTCTTACATCGAGGGGACTGGTTCGCCTCCATCGATCTCCGAGACGCATACTTCCATATCGCCATTCGCCCGCAGCACAGACGGTACCTCCGCTTCGCAGTCGACGACACCTGTTACCAGTACAAGGTGCTGCCGTTCGGGCTCTCGACTGCCCCAAGGGTCTTCACCAAGTGCATGGCCCCGGTGGTATCCTACCTGCGGACGAAGGGCGCTTCCGTCTTCCCCTACCTCGACGATTGGCTGTTGGTGGCGTCCTGCAAACAGAGACTTTACCACGACGTCCACATGACGTTGTCACTCCTGACCCGCCTTGGTCTACGAGTGAATCCGAAGAAGTCCCACCTCGAGCCGGCGAGGATCTTGGACTTCATCGGGGCGACGCTCGACTCGACCTCCGCCAGGGCATACCTACCAGAGTCTCGAGCACAAACCTTGATCCGGGCCGCCGCTCACGCTCGTACGGCCCCGACGTTATCTGCGAGAAGCGTCCAGCAGCTCTTGGGCTACATGGCTGCGACGACCGCTGTGACATATCTCGCCAGGCTGAGAGCAAGACCTCTTCAACACTGGTTCGTCCGCATATTCGACCCCCTGCGAGACGAACAGACACTCCGACTGCAGCTGCCGGGAGACGTCCGCTCATCCCTCCGATGGTGGCAGTCGCGATGCAATCTCATGTCAGGGATGCCTTTCCAACAGCCGACACCGAAGGTGACGGTAACGACCGACGCCTCCCTGTATGGATGGGGTGCCCACTGCGGCGATCTCAGAGTCCGCGACAGATGGACCGACGACGAGACCGCTCTCCATATCAACGCGCTGGAGCTGCTCGCCGTCTGGAAAGCCCTACGGGCGTTCCGCCATGCCGTGGCGGGGCGCACGGTCCTGATTCTGACGGACAACACCACCGCCGTCTGCTACATCAACAGACAAGGTGGGACTCATTCCACGACCCTGCTCGACATCGCGCTCGACCTGTGGGAATGGTGCATTCGCCTGCACACGCATCCCGTGGCGGTTCACCTGGCCGGGCAGGAGAACACCACGGCAGACGCCCTCAGCAGGGACACCTCATCCCATCACGAATGGTCTCTCTCCGGAGAGGCGTTCAGACTGATTCGGGACCGCTGGGGCGAACCATCGATCGACCTCTTCGCGACCAGGGAAAACGCGAAGTGTCGCCGATTCTGTTCCAGAGCGGGCCACGATCGTGCCTCCATCGGGGACGCTTTCCAGTTTCCGTGGACCAGGGAACTCCTCTACGCGTTCCCGCCGTTCCCGCTGCTCGGCCGGACGATATCGAAGATCCTCGCCGACCGAGCCGACGCGATCCTGGTAGCCCCGTACTGGCCGAGGCAACATTGGTTCGCACCCCTGCTACAAGCCGCACGAGACGACCTGCTCCGGTTGCCACCGACACCGGACCTGCTCTCCCACTCCGGCGACCGAGTCCTCCATCCGGGCCTGCCACGCCTGGCCCTCCATGCCTGGAGGATATCGCACTAGACGATCCCGTGCTCGGTACCGTCCTCGTCGCGGCCAGGAAGGAATCCACCCGTCGCAACTATCAATACAAGTGGCGACGCTTCCTGACCTTCGCTAACGAGAGGAGTGAGCCGGTATCGCCCGCAGGGCTCTCGACCGTCCTGCACTTCCTCCTGCACCTCCGGCAACAGGGCCTGGCGTTTCCATCCCTGAAGGTGTATCTCTCCGCGATCGTGGCATACCAACCGCCACGATCTGCTGCCTCGGCCTTCTTCAGGAACGATACCGTTAAGCGGTTCCTGAAAGGACTTCATCATCTCTACCCGCCGGTATCGCCGCCGCTACCGCCGTGGTCCCTCTCGCTGGTGCTCTCGCAGCTGACGAAGCCGCCCTTCGAGCCAATGGCGACCTCGGATGACAGGCTCCTGACAATGAAAACTGCCTTCCTGGTAGCGGTGACCTCAGCGAGGCGAGCGGGTTTAGATCACAGCTCTTCGTTCCGATGAGCCCTTCACGGTCTTCCACAGGGACAAGGTGGTCCTGAGACCTGACATCTCGTTCCTGCCAAAGGTGGTGTCCAGTTTCCATCTCAACCAGGACATCATCCTGCCTGCCTTCTTCCCGAACCCGACGACACCGTTGGAGCGGTCCCTCCACTCCCTGGACGTGCGTCGGGCATTGGCTTTCTACAAGGACAGGACTGCTTCCTTCCGACAGACGCCGCATCTCTTTGTTTGCTATGGGCGACGTCGGAAGGGCCTAAAGTGTCCACCCAGCGCTTCTCCAAGTGGGTGGTGAGGACTATTGAACTGGCGTATGAGCTCGCGAGGAAGCCTCCGCCAGTCCTGCTTCGAGCCCACTCCACCAGAGCTGTGGCTACTTCTGCGGCCCTCCTGCGAGGAGTTGACCTGCATGAACTCTGCCGTGTGGCGACCTGGTCCCAACCATCGACCTTCGTGCGCCACTACAGGCTCGACTGCCGGTCGCGCAGAGATGCCCGGTTTGGACGTGAGGTGTTGGCTTCCGTGCTGTAGGACCTGACCCGCCGTCCGACCGGTAAGCTACACAGTCTCCTAGTGTATGAAGGCACAGAGACCACGAAGAAGAAGAACAGGTTGCTTACCTGTAACTGTGGTTCTTCGAGTGGTCATCTGTGCCATCATACACACCCGCCCTTCCTCCCCTCTTTCTCAGGTCCCTGTAGGTTCTACGGCGGACGACAGAACTGAGGAGAGACCGTTGCTCGGCGGGAGGAGCATGCGCAGTACCGGCGTGGGGGAGGGGTTCCCGCCAAGCGAACAAGCTCTAGAAGTTTCCGAACGCTACCGCGCAGGCGCTAAAGCTCCTAGTGTATGATGGCACAGATGACCACTCGAAGAACCACAGTTACAGGTAAGCAACCTGTTCTTTCAATCCCTGTCATATTAGATGAGGCTAGGAAAGGCACCTGCTTGAAATTCTAGAAAGAAAGAGGCATTGCCATGCTATGTATGGAGTACTGTGCTGGATGAACCGTCAGTATGAAATGGTATGAGATGGGTTTCTTCTATGTGATAGAGGACTAAGGAAGAGGAGGTGTTTATCTTCCAGCCTGGGAAAAGTTCAAGGTTTTCAAAATTAGAAAAAAAAACCAAACAGGAATGTGTTTCTGGATGAGATGGGAAGCACCTAAAACTGTCAAAGGTAGAGTGCTGGCTGACAGGGAGTGTGTAGGTGATAGGGGCTGGAGGTGAGGTGGATAATAGGATGTGGTATCCTGGAAAAATGCTTGTCTAGCTGAGTGGATTCTGCACAAGTATACTCTAGACTGCACTGTTTTGTTGCAAATTCCAGTTGTAAATAATTTAAACAAATTTCAAGAAGTCTTTCCATATTTTCCTGTGAATTTTTAAACTGGCCTACTGCAATTTAAGTGAAAGTAAAATCTGGTTGTTTGCTATCATTGTGTGATCCAATAGAGGGTGCAACTACATAACATGCCAGCAAAAAAGATCAGACAGCCTTGCACCTGCAGCTGTCTAGCTACTATTTTTTTTAGCCCATTAGGCAGTGAGGGAACCTCACTGATAGGTATGAGAGGCTGGAATATATAAGGTGTAAAGTAACTGTCACTTAAGGGTATAAAACAGGTTGAAAATCACAGCTAGATTTTGACAGATTGTGATTGCAAGCTTGATAGCCGATTGTTTCTTTTGACAATTAGATAGCAATATATTAATTTAGTTAGTACATTGTTGTCTTTAGAGTTCATACATGTCCTTATTTTTAGAATGCAGAATTTCTCTTGATTTCAACTTTTATAGAATTAGTGCAGTGTTGAAGTCCTGGAGGCCATTTTAATGGTTTGTGAATTGGCCAAGGACTGAACACCAAAAGGATAGGACTTGATGGGAGAATAAGGGCATGAACAAAGGGGATGCTGAAGTAGGTAAAGCTTAGAGTATAAAGAAAAACTAGCTAAAAATGTACAAAAAGCCCAAAAAGCCCAAAATGACTATTACCACTACAATCCACATTTATTTTTTATTTATTTTATATTTTCCTTTACTTTAGTTTAGAATTTATTTCATATTACCTTTTGTTATCTCAGCCCTCGCCACTAAGGTTAGTTACTTATAACTGTGTGCGTATGTGCCTTGAAGTCATCTGTTGACTTACGGAAATTCCGTGAATTTCATAGGGTGTGATTTTGCCAGTTCCTTCCTCTGAAATATAGCCTACAGCATCTGGTATTCATTGGCAGTCTCCCATCCAAGTAATAACCAGGGATGACCCTACTTACCTTCTAAGACCAGAGGAGATCTGATGCCTTTAGGGTATTTAGACTTTGTAACTACCCTGTTTGCTGGCATATAAGACTCACTTTTTTCCTTGAGAAATACTGTTTGACAATGGGGTGCATCTTATAGTGTTTGCTGGCATATAAATGGAGTGCATCTTATATAGTGGTGCGTCCTATACACCAGCAAATATGGTATTTGATATTAATTCATTGAAGACTGAAGTCAGAGTAATTTCTATCATCAACTTCCTCACCATCAGTTCTCTTTAATTCATTTGTATATAAAATTATTTAATTTTAAAAGACTTGTAAATTAACTTATTCATTTTCCTTTTCAGTATTTAGGAATTTCTGGTAGCTAGGGGAACAACAGGAATAACTGAATGGCTCTGTGTAGCACAGAGTCTGTGTTAGATAATCCTGAATGACTTTGGCAAGAGGATCCTCCAGGAAATTATAAAATCACGTGTGATATGTGAGAAGAGAAATTTGGAGGAGGAGGGTGATTCTAAAATGTCCCCAGAGTTGCAGGTTATTGCCTTCTCTTTATCTTAAATTAATTGAATATATTCAGTTAATACTGAATATATCTCTTTGGCCATTTCCTCCCTACACTGTTGTAGTGCTATTATTCCACTTTCAACATCCTGTGGAATTCTGGGGTTTGTAGTTTACTGAGGCCAAAGACCTCTGTGGCTGAGAATTCTAAAGACTCCTCCCTAAACTGACAACCCCAGGATTCCATAGGATGATGAAAGTGGAATAATAGCCTTTGTCCTAAATTAATGGAACATGTTTAGACGTTTGCTACTCAATTTAGGCAAATTTTGAAGTTCAGTGGCAAACCAAATTTGCCAAATGTTGCCAAATATTGTCAGCAGGGTTAATTTGGGAGGGGCACTGGCAGACCGTAAGAATGGGGTTGTTGGGTGTCATGGTTCAGTGAATATAGGTGAGGAATCTATTTCTTCTTGAGCGCCAAATCAATTTCAGAAAAGTTCTTGGGAGCTCCTTCCAGTGGTGAAACAACAACAAAAACCATCATATTTTAGTTTGTGTTTGTCATACCACAAACTAGTGGAAATCAGTTGGGTTTTGGGGAAGTCAGTTGTATTTTGGGAAAAGGGACAGAACCTTCTGGGAAACTCCAGAGAGACAGAATCAGTCCAAAGGAAAGAGGCTAAACTCTTGCTTGTTTGCAGTGCACAGCAGATGATAGCATTGCAACCCTATGGTTGTCCACACTTCTTTGAGTGGCTGGCACCCAGTTTAAGGCCGGTTCAGGTGGCAAAACTGAAAGAGGTCTCCCATGGAGACATTGAAGAGCAGCAATAACCAGTGTAATGCAGTACTGTGTGAAATAAACTCTTACAATGGGTTGGAATTGTAAATCTTGTTTATCACGTAACTAGGTAGGCATGTTATGATTTGGACTGAGTGGAATTTGTGTGTTCTGGACAGACAGTAAAGCAGCCCAGTGCTTGTTTCAACATACACTTTCTTGCATTTTAGTCCAAATTTATCTTTTTTTTTTTTAAGTAACACTTTTGTTGTGGAATTATCAGACAGATATCACTGTTTCAGCATATGCAGGATGCTGTATCTATGACAGTTTCTTCATTTGAATTGATTCAGAGGCTATCAAGAAAGAATGATAAAGAGAACACTAAAGGCATTTTAAAATAAAGGGAAAACACAACACTTGCCATGTTGGGTCACATCAGTAATCTTTATAATCCGGATACCAGAATCTATGAACCTGTAATGTTCAGAGCAAAGTGGCAAGCTTAATAGTAGTTCTGGTAATAAGAGGCATATAAACATAGTGTGTTATGTTCATATGTAATTATAAGGCCAAAGGAGTAAAGCTTTTGGAACAAAAACACAGTGAGCAATGTCAGCAGTTGGCCAATATTAACATGTATTGCTATATTAATATGTATTGCTTTGCTTCCAAACTGTCAGTGATGATAATCCCTTCCTTGGAAGAGAGGAAAAGGCAAGTCCTCCTTTCCATGTACACTTGCCATTTTTTCTGTTCCTCCTAGTAAAAAAAAGTAAGAATTCAATTCCTGGATGTTCTACTCTGTTCAGGCTGCCATTTCCAAGTGGAACAAGAGATTACAAGTAGCATAGGTGCTGGACTTTGAAAGAAGGAAGTGCCACCATCTTTCAGCTTCTTGTTTATCTTTACTCTTGATTATGGAGCTCAACGGCAAAGTAAGAATGTCAAGATGCTACTTTAACTGGGACCCCCATCCTTAGCTCAGTGTAGGCCTTCTGAACTTTGAGACTAGATGGATCTGTTTAGTCTCAAAGTTCAGCAGTCCTACACTGAACCGAGTAGGGGGAATTCCCCAGTTATTTATTCCTCCTACTGCCCCTGGTAATTCCTCAGAGCTCTTCAATTTGTTCATGACTATAAATACCCAGGAGTTCAATAATAGATAAGATTTCATGTTTTGCTAGCAACACTGGCAGTGCACAAAACAGTTCCAGAAACTACCCATATAAGGATGTGCTAGCAAATGAAACATGGCTGTTCTTTGAGTCCAAGGGTCATTGCCGAGATGGATGTGACTAATATGAGCTCTTGCTACCCCATATTATGAAAAATTTTCTTGTCATGCATAAAGAGAAAATGGTGCGTGCCCCCCGCCCCCCGCCGCTGCCAAGCACTGTGAGGCCAGTTGGTAGGATTGGAAAGTCTTGCACTCACTGGGGATCTCAGCTGTCACTTTCTCTTTGATCTTGCTCTCACCAGATTGAAATGGGGCTCTTAAGCTCAGCCAGTGTGATGAGAGATGAATTGGTCACATGTATGGGAGTCTAAGGGTGGCATGTGACTAGCCAGCCAGATAAATATTTAAAATATTATTTGAACAAGATGGTGAATTTCAGTAATTCTGATAAAATTACATATGCCTGCATAAGAGTCATTAAATTTCAAGCTTACTTTTCAGTAACTGAAACCTAACACCCAATTCTGTTGGCCCAGTGGGCCTGTATTAGACTGTAAATAGCCAATTGTGGAATGAGTATTACTTTCTAATCAAGGAAACAGTTAATTAACATTCAAGGTGAAGTGCTTGTTTAACTTATATATTGGTCTCAGTTCAACAAGAAAATACATGGATCTAGGGACTGCACATGTGTTTCAGAAGACTGAAAACAGTGAGCGGGAGCACTGCTTTGATATATCTGCTTTGGAGGAAGTAGAGTCTTCCTCCTCCCATAACTGATGTTTGGTAGAACTCCAAACCTACCTTAACTGTTCCAATTTAAATTTCATTGTTGTGGTAGCTTCTGGCATTTTTCAATTGTATTATTGTGAGCCATGGTGAGTGCATTTTGTTGCAGAAGGCAGAGCAGAAATCTTTGTGAAGAACATACTACTGGATTACTCTCTTCACCCTTGGAAAACACTCACACAGAACCCATTTCCTCTAATTGGGCAGAGTGCTATTGAACAATGTCTTCCTTGACTGTGCTGGAAAGGATGGGAAGGATCACTATTTTTTTTTCCCCTTAGTGGGACTAACTTCAAGAAGTTTCATGTACTAAGTAGATTGAGCTGTGGTGAACAGAAGAATTCCTTTCACCCTACCTACTTTGATTTGTTATTCCTAGTACCCATCACAATTACATACTACTGTCTGGACCCGCAGTTATCAGATTAACAGTTTATTAATCTGCTTTCATTATGTATCTTTGCATATCATCTATTGGTGTAAGGTATGCTATTATGCAAGGAATGTTCTTGTTTTTCCAATTTATGGTTAGCTGAATATTTGATTTATTCCATAGGCCATTCAGACAAATGATATTGTATGATGTATTTCAGCATGTGTGTTCTGTTGCTAATTTTGGACATTGACTAAAAGAAGAAGAGAATATATATATGTTAAATTGAGGACTTCAGTTTAAAATACAGCTTCAAATTACACTAAACAAGAATGATTTGAGACAATTGATCCCTCCCCTTTATTTTTATAGGTCTCTTGTTGGAAGTACCCCAGATCTCAGATATCCCCTGAGTACCATGGTCCACGTAACCCCTGAACCCTTTGGAACACCTTCCAGCCTTCACCGGGTACCAAAAAGCCGATTTGCAGCTCTACGGGAAGAACCTTCCAAGGTAAAACTCCTGATGTGTGCCTTGCTCCAACTAATCTCTCGTGGGTAGCTCCAGTTACGTCTGTATCTTGGAACATATCACAAAATCTTTGTGATGGCAACAGCTGCAACAGCTGTCCTGGGCTTTTTAAAATGAGGGGCTTTGGCCTTTCACTTGGCAGTAACAGCTGCAGACATAACCCCCTCTGAAGGAAAGAGACTCCCTGTTGTGTAGAAAGGCCACTGGATGATGGCCAGGACAATACGTATGTGATGGGCTTGTGTAGACGATGATGAGATGAAGTTTCAAAGGATCATTGCCACACTGTGAAATATGGGCAGGAAAGAAATCTGCTGTAGCCCTTGTGTTTAATTGCTTGGTTGGTGATGTTGATACTTTTTCTTATTGCAGTATTTGCTTTTATGAACTGACAGCATATACAAGTTTTAAATCTTTAGTGGGCTCAGCATTGCTTATGTACTATTGATGTAACAACACTTTGGGAAGAATGAAAATGTGTTAGATGTGTTGTTAGATGCCTTCAAACTTGACTCCAACATATGACAACCTTATCATAGGGTTTTCTTGTCAATATTTATTCAGAGAATTAAATCTTCAGGGGCCATTGCTTTGCTGTTAGGCTGAGTGAGTGTGACTTGTCCAAGGTCATGCAATGAGTTTCCATGGCTGAATGGAGATCTGAACCCTGGTTTCCCTAGCTTTTAGTCAAACCATTACACCACACTGAATTGCTGGATAGGATATATGCTTCTTGATTTTGCAATGTTTCATGTCACTGAACCTGAATCATTCCTTAGTTCCATCCATTCAAGAGAATAACAACAGGTAGCATGAAAAGGTATTGGGAGCTGGCAAACACCTTGGGGAAATGTTTGTTTCATAGATCTATTTATTTAAGTATGCTTATAGCCTTTCTTCTGTCATCGAACTCAAGGCAGCCAGTATATCCTTGGAAGGATTCAGATGATTAATTTCAGACTGAGCTGCAAATGAAGTTCTAGCATAAGAACATTCCCCAACCTAGTGCCTTCTGGGTATGTTGGACTACAGAGCCGTCGTTCACAACCAGCATAGTTTGGCTGCCAATGGTGGAAGCTGAAGTCCAACAAATATAGAGGGTGCAAGGATGGAGATGTCTAATATTAGATAGGGTACTTATTATTTTAATAGCAGTATAGAGGACAGAATTTTAGCCAGTAAATGTTTATCCCACTGTGACACTGACGGAAATACTTGGAGTGGTTATGATTACTAGTGTAATCAGTAAAAACCTTGGTAACAGAAATGGGCTGTAGTGAGTTGAGCTTCTGCCACGAGGCAGAGGAATTTGTTTGATACTTTTTAGATTAAGTTGCCAGTTTGAGGCTGGGAAAGGATCTGAAGACTTGATTTGATTTGATAGAATGATTTTTTCCTCTGTTACTAGGTTGCCTGCACGGTTCTCATTGCTATTAGGGAGGCAAGATCAGTCATTCTTGCACACTTTGTTTGCTGCTGTGCATTAAATTGGCAAGTCTAGCTCCACAGGAAGCCTTTCCAAACTAAATTGAACAGAAGAAACCTGACATTTCTGTTATCTAGAGAGCCAAGGGCTTCTATTTTCTGTTTTATATGCCAGCATTACAAGATGAAATACTATGTCTTTAGGTCTGCATGAGACCTCTTTCTTCACCTCATGAGCTGAATGCAGTGGTTTTTCTAATCCAGGCTAGGGATGTCATGTTGCAGCCTGTCCCCAAACATCTTAAGGATGGGAAAACCTGTCAGATCTTTCCTGTCTGTCTAGTTATCTGCTCCTTCTCTGTTTGATAGTAACTCAGAACCAAGCCTAGATTCAGCAGGGCAAGGGGGAGGGGAAATATGATAATGTATGGCTGAGAGGAAAGTACCACCTTCTGCACAGACGTACTCTTGCATTGGAAAGCCTGCACTGTATACCAGACTTTCCTTTCAAAAATCAGAGATTCTTAGAAGACCAAATTTACAGACCCGTGGGGCCCTGTTTCAGCACAGTCCTGTCAGGTTTAGTTAGGTGAATGTGATAGATAGTCTGTGCTAAGTGGAGTTCTCTCATCTTGTGACACAGTTGTGAGAAATGATACTCCTCTTTTTGACCTCTTCTGGTTGGTGTGTGGAGAGCCGTTACTGCCTTCATTTATTTGTTGTTGTTGTTGTTGTTGATGTTTGTGTTCAGGACTGGGAGCTTGCCCAGCCAGGTGGGGTCCTAGCCACCACAGCTCACAGTTTTGACAGTGACCCAGAAATCTCTGATGTTGATGAAGATGACCAGGAAACTGTCTTTAGTTCCATGGATATGCTGTCTCCTAGTGGTCACTCTGATGCTCAGACCCTTGCCATGATGCTTCAGGAACAACTGGATGCCATCAATGAGGAGATCAGGTATGGAATGTACTTGTCTGTTTCATGTATGCGCCCTGTATATTTGATCTGAATCTCTTTATATTCAGCAGACAAAAGAATGTCTGAAGACAATTAAAAATCCATGTGATTAGTCCCAAATAAATCATCAAGGTAGCCCTACATGGGATTGAGATTACCTGAGAAGTTAGGAAAAGAGATTCCATCAGAAATTTCGACACAAAGGTGAATAATAAAGGGCTTGGTTTTTCTAAATAGATACTATATCTTAGCAATTTCACATGTATTCCTTGTTGGAAAACAGTACAAGCCTTTCATTCATCTTTAGTTTCTTTTGGAGATCTCAAAGTGCATTATAGCTTTGAAATAAAAAATAAATACAAAACAAAGATTGAGGAAACAAGTATAACCTAACACAAATGTGTAAACTGACGAGCAAGTTCACTTACCTTAGTGTAACCCAACCACACACAGATAGATAATACCATTCTGTTTCTAAGGTGCAATTTAATAATTTCTCAGGGCTGATCCTTACGTGATGAACCAACACTGTATCAAGAAGAAATATATCCTGTCCTAGTGTACCCATGTCCTAAGACTATTGTTGTATTAATTACTAGCAAATTAGCAGTCCACTTTTTGAGAATTCTGAAACACAGAAAGCTTGGGGATTTTACCATAGTTTTGCTTAAAGTCTACACTGATAAGAACCGGGAAGCTGGCGTAATTTTGTAATGAAATTTAACTTTGCTTTTCTAATTTGATGAGAAGTATTCCAAAGGGTGTGGTCGCTTAAAGCATAAGAAAGCTTAGCATCCAAAGTCATTTGATGATGTCATGATTTTGACTTTTGATAGAATAATCACGAGCGCTTTGGGTTTCGAAATGCCAGAGGATGGGGAACCAGGTGTAAAATATGCAAGAGAGTGTGCTGTAGAGCCTGAGAAAGAGTTCTTGGGACATAAAAGTCCTTCAGTTAAATACAGGAAACTGTGTTCTAGTCCCTCTGCTACATTTGTGTGTGAGTGGAAGGAGCAGCCTGCTTAGATTTAGAAATAATGCAATAGGTCCTGGAGAGGAGAAACAGAAAAATGGGGAGAAATGTAGGAGATGGCTGCCTTCTGGGTAGTGTGTGAGGTCATAGTTCTAGATTGGGTCGGTGCATCAAAGTTACTTGTGCCCAGAATCCTTTAAAGCTTTTATCTGTTCCTGCATAATTTGATTCATAAACATGAAGGAATTCTAAGCAATATCTATAGACTTAAAAGATGTAATGTGTATTGCCAGCTGAATTAAAATGTGTTTTCTCTTTCAGAATGATCCAGGAAGAGAAGGAATCAACTGAGCTGCGGGCTGAGCAGTTGGAAAGCCGTGTCACCAGTGGAAGCATGGAGGCCCTGAATTTAACACAGCTACGCAAGAGAGCATCTATCCCCACCTCCTTGACTGCCCTGTCCTTGGCTAGCTCGTCCCCTCCTGTCAGTGGTCGCTCTACTCCCAAGCTCAGTTCTCGCAGCGCAGCACAGGATCTTGATCGAATATGCAGCATGACCCTTGTAAGCAGGGAAGGAGAGGAGGGAGGTGGGCCACAAAAACAAGTGTGCTATTCAGTGATATGCTGTTCTCTCTTTTTAGAATGCTGTCATTGCTTCCTCTCATAACTTCCTGCTAGTCCAGGTTGTAGTAAAACTTTTACAGTACTAACAGATAGACTTCTGCTTAATTTTTAGCTAATTTCTACTCTTTTATGTTTCACCTTTATCAGCCTAGTGACTTGAGGAAACACCGAAGGAAGTTACTTGTGAGTTTGTTGGTTTCTTTTCCTTTTTGGTGTGCTCTTGTTCCTTTTCTGTAATCCAGTTGTTCTTTGGTTCTCTGGCTAACCCTGTGATAAAAGTATTAAACAGTTCTAGTGCACTAGCATAGTGGAGCTGGCCATGATCTTGAAAGCTTCTGTATTCTCAGAAGTGTAGCAGCAAAAGTTTCAAAATATTTAATTGTTTTACCAGGGACTGAATATATTTACAGTCTCTAATAGCAACCAGAACATTCCTGTAGGTTTTCCAGGTTGTATCTCAGGCAATTTGACTTTACCTTTGTTAGTGTTACAGCAAGGTACTACTTTCACATATCTGCTTCCCTTTCCCTATGCCTGCTATAAAGCAGTATTCAAATTCCTCTTACAACAGAAAGTGGAAAAATCAATGAGGAATAATGAGTAGGAGGCAAGCTCCATTAATATTTTTCTCTACTGTTAAGGATAAAGGTAAAATCAAATTCTCTAGTTTGTAACCTACCAATTGTACTCCTCTAAGAAAGGCAATTATGCTGAAAATACTTTAAGTGAAAGATTTTGCATAGGAAGATCAGACTGTTTATTCTGACTGTTGATTCAAGGTGGATCATACATATTTAGACATTAGTAAAAGATTTGTTCTAAGGGAAAACTCTTTTAAAGCTGTCCTTAATCAAGAATGAATTTTCAAGGCAATATACCTCATAACATTGGATATAGGGTTTGCCTGTGCCATGTCAGTGCTTGGTTCATGCAGCTAGTTAAGCCAGAAGGCCTAGAATTTTTTAAATAAAAAAGTTGAACTCTGAAATTAGAAGTCTCAATTTTTTGTACCCAGAATAAAAATAAATAAAAATACAATATAGCATAGGTATAAAATATTATCAGAGTTTAAAACTAGGATCTGAGGAGATGAAAGAGTAAAAATATAGAGAATGAAACCCTGGAAGGCAGAGTTTGGATTTTAAAAAATGTGGAATTTTGAAATTCCACACCCTAACTACTGAACACAAATAATGGTTAATCTAAAACAGACTAGAGGATTTTGCAGGTTAGACAGTGCCTTTTGTGAGAGATGCACACCTTGTAGTCCTTGCATTTCTCACAATGATCAAATTGGGCATCTAGGCTTAATGTTTTGCTTCAGAAGTTACTTTAGGCAGTCGATGAAATGGCTGTGTATTCATGGTCACCTGATAGGATAATATCAGGTTAAGGATGGAACTCTGTGTATTTTCCAGCTTCTTCCAGAGGAAGAAGTGAGGAATTTGGATTCTAAAATGCATCAAATGAAGGATACTGTTCTATTGGACAGACAAAGGCAGATGTTCTGGCTGTTAGTATCTTTACCAGAAGTGGCAGCTATGTCCCTTCAGGTGTTGTTTAGTTATAGTTCCCATTAGCCCTAAGCAGTATATGAAGCAATAAGGGATTTTGAAAGTCATAGTCCAAATACCTCTGAAGGAGTGTTTCGTATGCCTGAACTGTATTATTCTTGGTCAAGACAGAGGCTTTATACTGCCTGACATTTGTAAGGATTAGTGTGTATTCCTGTTTTCTTCTGTGACTTGCAATCCTTAGTACCTCAGTAGGTTAGTTTGTTGGGGGAAAAAACATACCAATTTTGCTTTCAAAATCCATTCTTGCAGCATAATTGCAGTCTGGCTCGCTATGGTAGTGTGCAGTATACCCCTGCTATTTCCCGCATGCTTTCACTTGCTTCTTCCCTTTTATTGTCTTTGTATTCAGCCATGGTGCCTGCCTGTGATCTACACAGTGTAAATGAGTTTGGACACAACTCCTGTTTCAGCAGTACTGTTCTTTCTCAAGTGTCCATGTCCTATGGCCTTGATGGAAGCATGTTTGCTCCTTGTGCTTGGGTGCTGCTTGCAGTGTCAAGTTCTATTTATTTAAGGAGAATGTGTTAAAGGGGCAGCAAGAACAGTTTCTCATTGATTTCCCAGTGTTTGCTTAGCCTGGCAAAAATGAAGTTGCTACTAACAAGAATCATAACAATTTTCTAAGACAGAAGAATTAAGCCCAAGTTTTATGGGAGAACAAAATGTTATTACCACTTAAACTTCAGCTTGCCTTGACCTATGCATGCATTGTTCTTTAACTGCTTCAAAAGGAGGCTTAAGCAAGGCACATGGTCATGATCTGGTCAATGCTTGGATTGCA
Organism: Ctenosaura bakeri; assembly: GCA_948474755.1. NCBI lineage: Eukaryota > Metazoa > Chordata > Lepidosauria > Squamata > Iguanidae > Ctenosaura > Ctenosaura bakeri. The sequence continues at coordinate 56,563 of CAOLHI010004601.1, forward strand.
CTGATTGGCAGGAAATCGCTTGACCCAAAAACCCAGAGAGTGGAAAACATTTTTATAGATGGGCTCTTCAAGGATGGCCCTTATAACAGTGGGAAGCTACTTTGGAAATGACAATACGAGATGGAATTACATTACATTTCCATCTAAATGATGCCAGCGCTTACCTGCTTTCAGGGGTCTGTACAGTTTGAGCAGTCAGACTCAAACATGGCTCTGGATATGTTTTAACTTCAAGCTGGAGCACTGGCCTTTAGTTGGCAGAGGCTACTCTCTTCATTGTTATGTGTTGCTGATGGGTTGCAACCTGTCTTCTTCCTGCTGTTATTGGGCTCCATTCCCTCCCATTAGGGCTACATCACTCCAAATGATACTGGTAATTGTCACTCAGTCATCCAGGCCTTTGGATTAGGGCATGCAGTGAGCAGCAGCCTCCATGACACTCTGAATGCATGTGACCCTCTTCCACCTTCTCCTTTAATTGAACTGGCAGGTGAGCTATGCCAATGGTGAGTGTGTGCTAGAGATGGGAGGGAGGTGTTCAAATGGGGATCTCCACTCTGACCTCACATTATTTGTTCAGTCACCAGCTGGTCGAGATGAAAGTCGAGAAGATAAAACTACCATAAAATGTGAGACTTCTCCTCCTTCCTCACCCAGGACCCTGCGTCTGGAGAAGCTTGGACATCCTGCTCTGAGTCAGGAGGAAGGCAAGAGGTATAGGGGTCTGGCAAGGGAGGAGAGAATGAGCTCTCCCTACAGTAAGATACCAGATACTCCATTTTACTAGGTTAATAAATGAGTCAACTGTTATATAATAGTGTCCCCAAAACTCTCCCAGTTGAGTTAGGAGCATGGTGCATAGGAATGGGAAATACAGAACCATGTACATATCAATAGTACCTCCACAAGTATCCAAGAGGATGTGCTGATTGGCTCCCACTCTGAAGACAAGAAGATGAATTGGCACTAAATCTATATTGTAATAAGCTGTTAGAAATCTAAGCATGTATCTATATCTATATATCTAACTATCTCAGTATAATTGAACCGGTTATGGGTGCCAGTAGATCTTCAGAACCTCCTACGACAGGATCTGATTTTTCATTAGAGTAAATATTGCTGGTGCACTATCACATCATTAGAATTGATAAATGAAACTCCTATGAGATGATAGGAGTGTATATGGAAATATGACCATAAAAATGAACTGTAATTAAGTGGATGGGCACCTGCTGAAGTACAACGCTTTTTGCTTGCTAGACATGAGATGAAGGTGTCTATTTGCCTAATGCTGCTGATCTCTCAAAAGCAGTAATATTCCCTGTGCAAAAGGTGGGGAGCTGGCAGGCCTAATCAGGCCTACAAAACTCCTTGGTCTAGTGGATGCTACTCTGATAGGTCTGCTTTTTCATTTGACATGCTCTTCATCCCCATTGTAATATACTGGAAGTAAAGTTTTAAACCCTCCTGTGCACACTACAATGGAAATGAAGATCAAGATCTCAACAGTCAGCATGCTGCAACAGGGGTGAAAGCTGGGTGCCCTTTGCTCCTTTGATGACTGATGTGGATCACCTGATGAGCAGAGGAAGGAACTTTAAATCCTCATCATGATGCACTGTATGGCAAAGCATTCCTGCCTATTGCATCCTACAGTTATGAAGATGTCTCCCTCCTTAGCTAAACTGCTTGTGCCAGTTTTGCGAGGGTAGTATTGGAATTAATCGTGTGTATGATCTCTGTATGATACAGTGGGGTGAACACCCCCAGTTTGCATTTGAGCCATACTCACTGCTGGCATGCAGTAAAATCTGTTTGTTTGTTTGTTTGTTTGTTTGTGTTTTGGGGCAGGGGGGAATAGACAGACAGCTTATGGAAGTGTCATAGAATATGATTGTCCAAGAGAACACTTTATAAAACTGGAAATGTTTCTGGCTTCTAATTGTTCCCAATGCGTTAAGAATGATGCATCTCTTTACCTTACACTGAAACCGAGCTCTGTTTTACCCCTTCTTTTTTCTTCCCAGTGGATTATCGCAAAGTTGGCAATGTCTGTTGCCCTCCCTCCCAAACCGAGAATTATTGGATATTCCACTGTGAAAACTATTTGAAACATTTTGGTTAAAGACAGATACAGAACTGGCTCCAGGAAGGGTATTGCACCTTCAGTTCTTTTTAGATGATAGTATAAACTTTTTGCCTTTTCTTGCTTTTTCATTAGTTCTTTGGAGGACCAAGCAAGTAACCCAAGCAGCAGCAATAGCAGCCAGGACTCTCTGCACAAAGGCACCAAAAGGAAAGGCATAAAATCTTCTATTGGGCGTTTGTTTGGAAAAAAAGAGAAAGGACGTTTGATCCAGCTGAGCAGAGAAGGTGCTACTGGGCAAGGTCTTTGACACTTTTGTCTCTCATTAAAGCAGTGCTGTAGAGTCTCATGCCATGGGGCCAATTCTGGCCATTGTGGGTTCCTTAGATGTTTATGGTTTCTTCCCCCATCGCTCCATTGTTTATATGCTCCCTTCTTCAAAGTATTAGTGACTTGACACTAAGAGCTGTAAGCTAAAATTTTGTTTCTGTCATTTTCCTTTTTGGTCCCACTCACCACTGGAATGCATTCCCTGAGAATATTTCTGAAATTGAATTTGGATATTAGGCACAAAGAGATTCTCTATACTTCCTGTAAAACTGGAATGGGCAAAGCGTGACCTTCCTGGGCTGCAGATTCTAGCATTTCTGACCATTGGCTATGGCTCATGGAAACTGCAGCCCACCAATTTCTGGAGGGACGCTGGTTAGCTCCTCTTCTAGAAGAAAGTTATCCTTCCACATGTTTTTTGAGCTTGCAAAAATGTAGAAGGTGTAGGTAATAAGATCAATATTCAAGATTTCAGTTAAATCTATTTCCTCATTTTTGAATAGTTTTGATGCAGTTGTTGAACATGTTAACAAAAGGGTCATGGGGGCTGTTTGTAAATAACACAGAACAAAGGGGAAGGGAGGAAACAGGGGATGTTAAATTAGTGCGCTTGGTGAATGGAGATGAGAAGCAGACAGCACAGAACAATAACAAATGACACTAAAACCAAGTAGTGCAATCCAAAAAATTTAGTCCCCTTAAATAGCATGGGAATCATTGGGATTTTAGCAGCCCAAGTGAATTCTAAGGAAGGATTTAATTTACAAATTTGAGATGGGAAGAGCAGTTGATGAAAGAATGGCTGATGATGGAGACGGTTTGGGACATAGTGAGCAACACAGCTGAAGCCACAGAGGTAGAAACAGGTGAACCAGTGAAAGGATGAATTTGATGATCACACTGCTATATTCAGCTCATTAGTTCTAAAATGAAGTGTCAGAAATGGAAGAAGTAGGTCAGCTTTTTTTTCTGATTCTAGAAGGAGTTGTATGAGCATCTAGCACATGTCTAATCAATTTACAGTTACAATCTACTTGCTGGAAACAGATACTATTTCATTCAACAGAGTAAGCAAGACAAAACAGTCATGAGTCTGAAGATATGCAAAGCCAGAAAAGGTCAATTCTAAAACCCGAGATGACATAGATTTATCAATTAAAGAAAAAAGGAGTATTAAGTATAGACACTTCATATGGTTTGAAGACAGTAGTTACAAGATACGGGTTTTTTTCCCCCCAGTCCTTCCTGTATATTTTTTCTACTTTTTCATTCAAAATGGCAGATAAGATTTGGCATGCTGCCTTAGCAGTTGTTTTCACATGGTGGCCATTTCAGAATGAGTGAAGTGAGACAGGTAGGGCTGTGGTTAGTGAGAGCCTAAATACACAGTGATGCCAGGAAAGTGTGTGGCAATGCCAGGATTCTTGACAGCAGTAACACAGTGGGGCCAAAAGAACCCATTGAAAGACCCAAAAGCTGGACAGAAAAGTTTCCCAGGAAAGGAAACAAATTTGAGGAGAAAGGAATCTTAGCTATGAAGGGACATTGGAAAAATCAGTGCCATCAGTGAAAGGACAGCCGTTGAGGTACATGAAAAGAGTATGTATTGAATGGGGTACGGATGGTTGACTGCATATATTTTGTATTCTGCCTTTCTTCCAGTATGGGATGCAAGGTGGCTCAGATTGATTAAAACAAAATACAGCTACAGATAAATTTGTTTTTATACACAATAACATGTACAAGAGTATATGCATTCACATAAGGGTCAGTGTGAATACAGAGGATACTGAGACATAAAGTATGGAGGAGAATGCAGTGTTTGAAAAACTGGGAAGATAATTGGGATTATTTTCAGATGTAAGATTTCTTTTATATGGGTCTAGTTTTTGTGGGTTACTGGGGAGCTCTAATCTACTTATTTGCTGTGTTTCCCAGTTATACTAACAGATTCGGAGATCAACATACAGGACTCTCTTGGTCTTGGCAAGTTAGGAGCCCAGGCAGAGAAAGACCGTCGGCTCAAAAAAAAGTGAGTGTATCTCCTTTAGCTTTCCCTATAAACATATATGTGTATTTTATGTATTTATTTTATTTGGTTACACTGGTCATAGATTCTTTGCAGGTTGTAATATAGATGATTCTCGGAAGTATTCTAGGGAAAATCCTCACTTTATACAGGGCACCAGTGAGCTTTATGGAACTACCAGCCCATAAGACTCCAGCTGCAGACTCTGTAATGTCTTTGGGAGCTTACATTGGTATGCCTCTTCTTACCAAGGCATCTCTGTGCTTCTGAGAACCCTCAGGGATCATCATTGTTGTACAGAGATACAAATTGAAGATTAGCTTGAATAGAACATTTTGAAGGACACAGAGGAATTTTCCAGACTTTATATTCTCTACATTTGCAGTAATGTCCTCTCTCTATAGTAACAGAACTTCTTAGAAGTAGGTTATGTATCACTTAATTCTACAGGTGACCAAACCATACTTCTTCCAGAATTGACTCTGAGAGACTTCCCAGGTAATGCAAAACCTGAATTTTTTTTCTTAGATAGTGTACTTGCACTAGACTAAGAACTAGACACCTAATTGCAATGTCTGACACGCAAAGCCTTCCCTGGGCATGGGCCCTGATCTCAAGGTCTTATGATTCCATGATCTCCTGCTTCCTCTAACTCCATCATGCTCCCTTTCCCAAGCTGAGACATAAACAAAGGGCTCTTTAACTCCTTCTTGTCCATCCTGAAAGCAATGAATATTAGTTTCTTACTTTATACACCTTCCTTCTCACTCCTGTGTTAAAAGCCAACACACATATGGTATTCCTCAAATCAAGTTGTCTAAAGGAAGTGGTTTACCAAAACTTCTATTGGTGATCATGTTGGCACAGAGGATTTTAAAGAGCATCTCAGATTATGGGTTGCACCATTGTTGCTGGCTGTTACTCTTGTTAAAAATTAGTTGCTGAGCACAGCACTAGATCCAGAATGATAGCTATAGCACAATATCCTTTGTGGATGTGCAATAGCTTGCTACAACAATCTTTTAAATGTAGTTAATTTCCTGTAAAAAAAATGCAAATGGCATTGGATGAGCACTACAGTACTGAGGGCTGGTGAAATACATTGCTCACAAAAAAATTGTTGCATTATTGCTTATTGCTTGCCTTTCCAGACATGAACTTTTGGAAGATGCTCGAAGAAAGGGTATTCCCTTTGCCCAGTGGGATGGGCCAACTGTAGTCGCCTGGCTGGAGGTGAGCCTGTCTCAGAACCTTCAGATTACTGGCAGCTAGTAGGTTAGGGATGGGCAACTGCCTGGTGTTGTATGCACTTTATCAGGTGTAGGGAACAATTTAACTACTTGTGTGTGTGCATGTGGGTATATGTGCGCTGTTTTAGGCCCAGGGAAGGTGTTTGTTTAAAAAGGAAATAAAGGAGAACTCGACATTTGGTTTGCTTCCTTCTTAAATTACTGATACATGTGCTCTGAAGCTTGGAGAGGTGCTTGTTCCTATTTTGGTCTCTCCTTGAGCTTCAGTGGACCACAATGCATCATTGCAGCTGCCATTTTGGAAGAGCAGAAGTGACATTTCATAACTTTTGGCCTGAGTTTAAGCTGATTTAAAGCTGTTTCAAGGTGGTGGTCCCCCTGAAACAGCTTGTAATAGTCTAATATGCCTAACTGATGAGCATGGGGGCTTAAAAACTCAGTTTTCCAACCAGTTTTTGGGTGTGGATATGGAGGGCTTGGTGGAGGGCTGAGGGGTCCCAAAAGGCACCTGGAATGTACAGTTCCCAATCCTATCAAATAAAGGACTCTTCTGAGCCTAAAACGACATGTGAGTGGTCAAAACACAATGAAATTGCCCCCATCCATTTAGGTGCCATAAGGTAGTCACAATTTTAAAATGGGGGGGCAGGGGCTGAGGGCTGCATGGAGCCCATGGCCAACATTTTCCCCAGCCCTGCAATAACTGATCTCAGCTGTTAGTATACAATACTTTCCCCCTTTGATAAGGCCTATCAAAGGAGTGCCCCTTCCTAGAGCTATGGGAGTGCATGTGCTAGTAGCTTCAAGGGTGGACTTCTGCAACTTTCTGCAAAGTAGGCTACCTCTGCACCAAGTTCAGAAACTTCAAATATTGCAAAAGATGGCAACCAGATTGTTTACTGGTGCATCTAGGAGTGGTCATCTTATACCTGGATTAAAATCATTTCACTGGTTGCCAATTCGTTTCTGCACAAGGTTCAGCCCCACATGATTTGGATCCAGTTTATCTTCCAGATCACCTTCTCCTGTATAATTCGCTCTGTACACTCAAGTCTTCTGGGGTGCCAGGACTAGACTGGCAACTGTTAACCTGAGAACTTTTTTTCCCAGTTGCTCTCAAATTGTGGAATGACCTGCTGGAAGAGGTTTGACAGCTGCATATGCTGACTGCATTTAAAACAGTATTAAAGACCAATCTCTTCCAGCACACCTGGTGTTCATAGAATCATAGAATCATAGAAATTCAGAGTTGGAAGAGACCACACAGGCCATCCAGTCCAACCCCCTGCCATGCAGGAACACCCTCAAATCAATCCTGACAGATGGCCATCAAGCCTCTGCTTAAAAACCTCCAAGGAAGGAGACTCCACTACACTCCGAGGCAGCAGATTCCACTGCCGGACAGCCCTGACTGTCAGGAAGTTCTTCCTGAGGTTCAGGTGGAATCTCCTTTCCTGCAGCTTGAATCCATTGCTCCTTGTCCTGGTCTCTGGAGCAGCAGAAAACAAGTCCCCTCCTTCCTCTACGTGGCTTCCCTTCAAATATTTAAACATGGCTATCATGTCCCCTCTTAACCTCCTCTTCTGCAGACTAAACATACCCAGCTCTCTAAGTCTATCCTCATAGGGCATGGCTTCCAGGCCTCTCACCATTTTGGTTGCCCTCCTCTGGACTTGCTCCAGCTTGTCAATATCCTTCTTGAATTGGGGTGCCCAGAACTGGACACAGTATTCAAGATGGGGTCTAACCAAAGCAGAGTAGAGTGGTACCAGTACCTCCCTCGATCTAGACACCATACTCCTATTGATGCAGCCAAGAATTGCATTGGCTTTCTTGGCTGCCGCATCACACTGCTGACTCATGTTCAGCTTGTGGTCTATGAAGACTCCTAGATCCCTTTCACACGTACTGCTATCCAGCCACGTGTCCCCCATCCTATATTTGTGGATTCCATTATTTCTGCCTAAGTGTAGGACCTTACATTTCTCTCTGTTGAATTTCATTTTGTTCGCCCTGGCCCAGCTCTCCAATCTATCCAGGTCATTTTGAATTTTGATCCTGTCCTCTGGCGTATTAGCAACCCCTCCCAATTTGGTGTCATCTGCAAATTTGATGAGCATGCCCTCTATTCCTTCATCCAAGTCATTGATAAAAATATTGAACAGCACTGGGCCTAGGACAGAACCCTGTGGCACCCCGCTAGTCACTTCTCTCCAGGACGAAAAGCAGCCATTCGTGATCACCCTTTGGGTTCGGTCGGTCAACCAATTACAAATCCAACTAACAGTAGCCCTGTCCAGCCCACATTTTACTAGCTTCGTTGCAAGAATGTCATGGGGAACTTTGTCAAAGGCCTTACTGAAATCGAGATATGCTACATCCACAGCACTCCCTTCATCTATCAAGCTAGTAACTCTATCATAAAAAGAGATAAGATTAGTCTGGCATGACTTATTTTTGAGAAATCCATGTTGACTTCTCGTGATTACCGCGTTGCTTTCTAAATGATTAGAAACTGACTGCTTAATGATCTGCTCCAGGATCTTTCCGGGTACTGATGTCAGGCTGACTGGGCGATAATTATTTGGGTCCTCTTTTTTTCCCTTCTTGAAGATGGGGATAACATTTGCTCTCCTCCAATCTGCTGGAACTTCTCCTGTCCTCCAAGATTTCTCAAAAATTATAGCAAGCGGTTCCGAAATGACCTCTGCCAGCTCTTTTAATATCCTAGGATGCAATTCATCTGGCCCTGGAGACTTGAATTCATCCAATGCGGCCAGGTATTCCTGTACCACCTCTCTACTTATTATGTGCCTCATTTCCTCTGCTTCCTCCCCTGCTCCCCAACCGCCAGGTTGAGTGCTTGTATCCTTCTGGGAAAATACGGAGGCAAAGAAGGTGTTAAGTAGCTCTGCCTTTTCTCTCCCCCCTGTGAGTAATTCGCCATCTTCTCTGCGTAGCGACCCTACTGTCTCCTTCTTTTTCCTTTTGCTGCGGACATATTTAAAAAAACCCTTTTTATTGTTTTTAATGTCTCTGGCCAGCCTAAGCTCGTTCTGTGCTTTAGCCTTTCTGACTTCCTCCCTACATCTCCTAGCTACTTGCTTAAATTCTTCTCTGGTGGTTTCCCCCCTTTTTCCATTTCCTATACATGTTTCTCTTAACTCTTAGCTCAGCTGAGAGTTCTTTAGTCAACCATTCTGGTTTCTTCAGATGCCTTCCATTTTTCCTCCTTAATGGCACTGTTTTAGACTGTGCCTTCAGTATCTCCTTTTTAAGGAACTCCCATGCCTCCTGAACTCCTTTCCCTTTAACTATTCCTGACCACGGAATTCCAGCCAGCAGCTCCCTAAGTTTACAGAAGTCCGCTTTTTTAAAATCTAAGATGAGTGTCTGGCTACCCTTATCTTCTCCTTCCCACTGAATGCTAAATTCCAACAGGGCATGGTCACTAAAGATCCAACCACTTCTACCTCATTCACAAGGTCATCCCTGTTGGTCAAGACCAGATCTAGAATATTTGATCCCCTTGTGGCCTCTTTCACCTTCTGGACCATGAAGTTGTCTGCAAGACAAGCAAGAAACTTGCTGGACCTTGCTGTCTTGGCAGAGTTTGACTGCCAGCATATATCCGGGTAATTGAAATCTCCTATTATTACTGTATCCCTCCTCTTTGAATGTGCAGTCATTTGGTTGAGGAAGGCGTCATCCAAGTCCTCAGCCTGGGTTGGAGGTCTGTAGTAAATCCCCACCAGAATATCCCTGTTGTTTCTGGCTGCCTTAATTCTTACCCAGATACTCTCGACCTGGCTTTCTGGGTTTAAGTCCTGGATCTCTTCACAGGTGAAAACATCCTTGACATACAAGGCTACTCCTCCTCCTTTCTTGTTTGGTCTATTTTTACAAAATAGGCTATACCCCTCTATTCCTGTATTCCAATCATGAGACTCATCCCACCAGGTCTCAGTGATGCCTATCAAATCGTATTTATTTTCTTGTACTAGGAGTACAAGCTCATCCTGCTTGTTACCCATACTCCTTGCATTAGTGTAGAGACACTTAAGTCCCTGGGCCCTTCCCGCAAGTCCTGTACTATTGATTCTACTCCTCCCGCCATTGGCCACTTGTACTACTTGTCCAGTATCATTTGGGCCTTTTACCCCTGTGTTCTCTGAGTCCTTGCCCTGAATAATATTGTCTCCCTCCCCAGTGGAACTTAGTTTAAAGACCTCTTAATCTTCCTTGCAAGACTGTTAGCAAAAACATTCCTGCCAAGTTTTGTGAGGTGCAGCCCATCCCTCACCAGAAGCCCATGTTCATGGAAATTCAGGCCATGTTCCAAAAACCCAAACCGTTGTTGGCGGCACCATGTGCGGAGCCAGTTGTTGACCTCTACTATTACTACTATGTTTTAACTGTGTTAATTTGTTGCTATATTTTGATTTGTTCTTCCTTGCCTTGCTACCTGTAGGGGTTTGTAACTTCTTGCAGTTTGTTCAGTATTGTGCAACTCACTTAAAATATATGTTTTAGCCAACTTCTTTGGAGCTAATTATCAACAAAACAATATTATACTCTTAATTTAAAGCAGAATTTTCTCCATTTTATCTAAAGGGTTAAATTATAGCCATTTGCCCAAGTTCCCGTCTATACCATCAAATAAGATTCCAGTTACTTGTCTGTTTCATTATATTTATTTCATCCAGTTCTAACAGCCATATTGATGAGATAATTTAAATAATTTTACAGTACAGTCTATCCATGCATGCTTAGAAGTAAATAGTACTGAGATACGTAATAAGTAAGTACCAGTAAGGCTTGTAGTCTTTTTTTTCCTCTCTCCAAAAATGCATAGTTTGATACTGCAATGGCAGAAAAGTCTATTAAGGCTACATTCAGATGATAATAATCTGACACAGAGTTAATATTGTGAAACTGTTATTGTTTTTAAGACACAAGCTCCTATTCTTTTCCTATGACTAAAATTTGGAATTAGTGTTTGTTTGCTTCATTGCATGAAACAATAGGTGAACACCTACATGATTTTATCTAGTTTTTCAAACAGGAAAAACTAACATGAATGGTGTGTATGAAAATAATTGGATGAAAATATTTGCTGTTCAGTATACAATGGGCCCTTGATATCTGCTAGTGCTTCGTTCCAGGACCCCCTGTGGATACAAAAATTTGTATATGCTCGGGTCTCGTTGTGTACCATAGTGTAGTAAAATGGTATCCCGTATATAAAATGGCAAAATCAAATTTTGTTTTTTGGAATTTTTAGAGGTGGGGGAATATTTTCAAGCCATGGTTGGTTGAATCTATGGATACAGAATCTGCAGATACAGAGGGCCAGCTGTATTTCAGTTTGAACACTTTACTTGCGTTGGATTAGGGGAGACAGTTGCAAATAGCGAGATGTACTTTTTCTTGCAGTAAAGCTGCCTCTTGCTGTTCTGTTAGGTTTTTACATGTATTAAGCTAGCAATGTCAGAACTATTTGGCTACTATTATGGTAGTAAGATATCAATATTCTTAACTTAACAAAAGGTCTGTGAACATTCGAAGTATCTGATCTAAGCAGGTTGAAGATGTTTGTCTCTCATCTGAGACTATAGCTAACATGACTTTTGTTCTGTGAAAGGCTGAGTATCTAGAGAGGTAAACACAAACTCATCTGTGACCTCTTATGTTGTAGCTTTGGGTGGGCATGCCTGCCTGGTATGTCGCAGCATGCAGGGCCAATGTGAAGAGTGGTGCTATAATGTCTGCCTTGTCAGATACAGAGATACAGAGGGAGATTGGCATTAGCAATGCACTTCACCGACTAAAGTTGCGTCTTGCAATCCAAGAAATGGTGTCACTTACAAGCCCCTCAGCTCCACCCACCTCAAGGACAGTAAGTACTTCATGTAATTAACAAACAAGTCCTCTCATCTTTATGTAATGCTAGAAGGTTGCTATTCTCTTTCTATACCCATGATGAAGAGCTGAATCCAAACCCAGAAACTTTTGATGAGACACAAAACTGCAGACTTTAGCTGGAATACAGACCTCTGTTCACCACTTTGGTGTCCGTGTACCTCTGAGAGAATATGAAATGTTGTATCCCTGAAGTGAAGCCCAAAATTAATCCAAGTAAACTAAACATTTGTTTCACCATTGTGAGAATTTGATTTGCTTGATTGATTTTAGTATGTTTATGTGCTGTATTTTAGCTGGAGTCTGTGGCCTGTCTTTCAAGATGATTTTGTAAAATGGCTCAAAGGTGCTACTTATTCCCCCTGCCATTATCTCTGTTAACAGCTAGTTTTAAAACAAGCTAATATAATATGCTAAAGTTTGGCTCTAGCAGTGCTAATCACTGTCTTTCTGTGATAAGTGGGAGTAGTGTATACCAAGCTGGGTTGACTGTCTTTGAAGAATGTTTGGCTATACCAGCAGTTTGGATCATATTTTTCCTTTGGGTTCCTTGGTAGTTGTCAGAGAGGTGTCAGCAGGCAAAACTACACGGAAATGCCGGTACTCACATATTGTTTCCTCCATCTCCTGAAGGAGCAAGCCCACAACAGGATCACACAGGAATATGAAATAAGCAGGAGGATTAAGTAGACTGAAAGCTGGGCATAAAGAAAACACACTGAAAAGCTGGTCATGAAGAAGATAGGCTATTGGTGTAGAGCTGTTAAAATGATAAATTTCCAAAGGAATCTTCAATAAGTTCTAGACAAGTTATGTTGAGACAAAAGTGCCCTTTATTTCAGATGCTGCATTTTTTTCCCTTCAGAAGCTCTGTATATTAAGAATTCAAGATGTTGTTCTTTAACAGTATAAACTGAGAATTGCTTTTCATGGCATCAGTCTCATTGTTCGAGCTACTGAAAACTGTGTCCAGATGATTATCAGGTTGACAATACTGATAATTCTTTCCTCTTCTGTTCATTTGATACATATTCACTGCTCCCCATGCTCATCCCTGACCAGTCATCTGGAAATGTCTGGGTCACACATGAAGAGATGGAAACAATGGCAACTTCAACCAAAACGGTAAATGTTTTCTGTGTAACATTTTCACTGTGGTAACTTATGCTTCAGTATTTGAGATTCCTACCAGCCCACCCTCATAAAAAATTGTCAGGGAAATCAATCTGGTCAAAGTAGAGGACTTTGCATGTATTATAACTGCAGCTCATGTTTTTCTAACATTGTTTACCATTGATAAGAAGTTGGCTCAACTTTAATCAAGGGATTGTCTGGTTTGGTATGCATAAGAGGTATCTTTTCATTTGAGATACTGTTAATGTTCAAGAACCATCATAATCGTTGTTTATAGTCTACTTGAGATTTCTCAAAATCTTGAAAAGGCAAGCGTATAAATTACTGATATAATAAACAGTTGCAATCGTTTTTATAAGGTGAAAATGTCTGACAAATATTCAAGAAGCCACCCTATGTCCATGATGACTGGCTTGTTTTGGGAAAGGTTCTCTTTAACCTGTGTCTGAATAGTGGTTAGTGATTGTGAAGTTTCCCCATCCAATATTTGTTTTTTTCAGACTAGTGCAAGTCAATTGGCAAATGTGTTCCTCTTGTTTAAGTAGAAGCGAATACATTGTATGGTAAGCTCTCTAGCCTATACAGGTGTAAAAGAAGCATATTCACTGATTAGATTATGGCAATTTGCTGTTCATGGACTATTCATTTAATTGTGTGGTGGGGATACTCTTTGTGAAACTGTCCTGCTTATTTTGTCTGATTATGTGTGAGGTCTTTACCTTTATCTGAAATACTGTCAGCCCCTGCATGGAGGTAACTGACTTTGCCTGTTATTTTGTTGACATGCTGCATTGTTGCATATAGGACACTGAGGAGGGCAGTTGGGCACAGGTGAGACTTCCCCATTATATTGTATTTTGTTTACTGTTACTTGGGAACACAAACTATGAGAACTGGTTCAGACTGGCAAAATTGAGTTGAGCTGTGACATTCAGAACACCTGAATTTTTGGAGCACTTGAAGAAATTCCTGAATGTATATCACTGGGTGATCTTTGAAAACATATAGAATGCTCTTAAGTTGTCTTACACTTCCTTTCTGGGTAATAATACCTATTGTAGTTTCCAAATGTGATAAATTATCACAGTACAGGACACAATAACTAATTTCTTTTAGGAAAAACCCCTAGAGCAGTGGTTCTCAACCTGTGGGTCGTTTCCCCTTTGGGGGTTGAATGACCATTTCACAGGGGTCGCCGCTCCTCTATCCTGCCCCACCCCCTTTTGAAAGAAAGCGGCCTCACAGCCAATGGGAGTGCTGTTTCTGAGACCCTGTACTGGGAGGAGGGGAGAAGAGGCATGCGCGTGTGGGGATGTTTCTCCATCTTTCCCTGCCAGGTGGGGAGGCGTTGGTGGAGCCGGAAGTGGAGAGAGCGAGAGGAGAGAGCATGGAGCCGGAGCATGAAGGCGGAGGTGGGGAGAGGAGACCCCGCGCTGGGAGGAGGGGAGAGGAGGCATATAATTAGAAATAAATATTTCACAATATATAATTACATATTGTTTTTGTGATTAATCACTATGCTTTAATTATGTTCAATCTGTAACAATGAAAATACATCCTGCATATCAGATATTTACCTTACGATTCATAACAGTAGCAAAATTATAGTTATGAAGTAGCAACGAAAATAATTTTATGGTTGGGGGTCGCCACTACATGAAGAACTGTATTAAGGGGTCGCGGCATTAGGAAGATTGAGAACCACTGCCCTAGAGTCTTACACAACCCTCCAGATGGTTCTATTAGCACTACAATGTTGCAAAACTGTTTCTTTTTCTTAATTTTAGCAGGCATTGTTCTCAGCCAGATTCTGCCATCCTCTAAGTCTTCATTTGTTCCTCTGCATTGGAGCTAATGCCTTTAGCCTTATTTTTTTTAAAAAAATTCCGTTTCAGATGTTTACTGTTTGTTCTTCCAGTAAGAAGGAACTTAATAAAGTCCTGTCTATGTGATTAGGGATCACTGTTTCTTTGGTTTTCTCATGCAGATTCTCTTCTTTTGGAAAGTGTGAAAGAAAATAGAGTGGAGCTAGATTTTATAAGAGTATTTATAATATCCATGCCTTTCATGGCATTTTCGGATGTTGTTGTTGTGATAAATTACTGTAAGGAATCCCATTGCACAAAGCCTTCAGACTTCCATACTCTATTGGCTATTACCACCAAATGAACTTATGTGCAGGAATTTTTGTAGAACAGCTTGCAGTAATCTCCTTGTAAAACTGTGGTGTATATCTGCCCAAGGGACTGAAAATGAAGTCTACGTGCTCTCTATTTTATTTGTAATTAAAGTTTTTGAATTGTGCCATAACTTACATGATGGTGATACCTGATCCAGGCAAGCAGCCCATGTTCTGTTCACTGCCACTGTGAGAATCAGCATCTCTAATCCCTCAGGGCCAAGTCTGTGTAGTTGTCACATCTGTAAGGAACCTATTTTGTAGACTTTTTTCAAGGCCTCTTTTTGCAAAGTATCATATGGAGTGTTGCATAACACTTGACATGAAAAGCTTTGTGATTGCTAGTTGTATGCCTAGCTATGGCTTGAATCTGATGACAGTTTGTGTCAGTGGAACTAGCCCAGAGAAAATGGCAATCAAAACTACTACTTAGTATACCACTTGGCTGTTACCCGAATGACATGATTACAGTATACATGATGAATAGTTATGGTTATTTTCCCCCCTAAACTCAAGGCACAAGGTTACTGTACATTTGCTAACTTTCATTTTTGAATTTCATTTCTGAGATAACCCAGTTAGGATTCTATCAGTGCTTCTGACAATCATGCAGTTATGTGTTAATGTTAAGTTTTTACTTTCACAGACACTGGCTTATGGAGACATGAACCATGAGTGGATAGGGAATGAATGGCTTCCTAGCCTAGGTCTCCCACAGTATCGCAGCTACTTCATGGAGTGTCTTGTAGATGCACGAATGTTGGATCATCTGACCAAGAAAGATCTTCGAGTGCATCTGAAGATGGTGGACAGTTTCCATCGGTAAGGATTATTTTTAGGACATATGTCTCATCTCAGTGGAGCAGGAGTCCTTTTGAAGACCAGTTAATTGTTTCATTTGCCTTTTTCTCTCTCTCCGATTTGAATTGATTTCACTTAAATTACTTTAGTCAATGTTGCAGGCATAATGCCAAATCTATTAGAAACAAATTGATTGTACTGTTTCTAGAATTAGGGGCAAATTTAAGATTAATGAGATGAATTGAATCAGTAGCATATTTTTTTCTGCAGGCTGAAAATTAACAACAATGAAGAAGTGGAGGTGTTTTGAAAATCTGTTGATATTGAAGACTTTTTCTTCTCAGCATACTTGAACAGAAGGACAGAACATCACTTAGGGTTGTGTGATTATACAGCGATCTAAGATTGTTCCACTAAATTTCAAATGGAACATGAAGCTTTAATATAAAATGCAGAGAATAAGTGTTGTATCATATTATTGCAGAACAAGCCTGCAGTATGGTATTATGTGTCTGAAGAGGCTGAACTATGATAGAAAGGAGCTGGAGAGGAGGCGGGAAGAAAGCCAGCATGAAATCAAAGGTAAGTAACGATGCAGTTCCATGGAAATTGTAAAACAATTGTTCCATTAAATTTAACTATTCCTGGCATTCTCCTTTGCCCTTCTTGAAATATGATCAATACTGTTTATAAAGTAAACATTTGCAGTTGCAGAGACATGAAATTGATATCTCACCTATTTCCTTAACTTCTAGAAATTTTCTAGTCACTGGTTTTACAATAAGAATTTCCTATATATATAATGTATACTTGAAAGTTCCTAAATAGACTGCTTTCTTGCTCTTTTTCCCCAGTGTCTCCTTTGTTTTGTCATGCTCACTTTTTCTTGTGTTTTTTTTTTTTAACTTTTACTTGAAGATTAATATCCTGGGGTGGAAAATATCTCCAAAAGTTGTCTTCATTAGAGAGCTGTTCCCAAACTGTAACTTCAGTTGATAGCTTCTTCCCCTAGAACCCGTTGTATCAGTTTCTGAGGAAATAAAAAAGTTGCAATTTGTGGGGATGGGCTAATCAACTAGTTAAAGATTTTTGGTTAATTGTTTATCTCTTAGTGAATGAAGTAAATATTCCAGATTATGTAGGCTGGCTGTCTAATGGTAGTACATTTTGCCACTTAAGCCTATCTGATTGTTCTTCCTCAGAAGATTTCCTCCAGGTCTTCCTACCATCTGAAGTTAGGCAGGTGTGACCCAGGAGCAGGCTCTTCATAATGAATGGTCTTCCCAGTGAAGTTTGCTTGGCACTAGTTGTGATGTCTCTTCTGTGCCAGGTGAAAGTTGTTGATTTGTCTTGATTACTGCCTTTCTGTGTTCTGCTCTTTGGTTTTTTCCCCTCCTGGACTATCTTCAGGTAGTGCTAAAGACTTGAACTTACTGTCCTGAGCTTAATGTATGGCACTGAACAAATGAGTGTTCTGAGACTGCAGGAACTTGAGCAGTCAGATTTTACTTATGGAAATAAGCTTATGGAAACCCTGTGAGCTGCTTGTCTGCACAAGGTGGACTGTCATTGCTGCTTATATTGCTTCTTATATTACAGATGTCAAAACAATGCATACACATTTTTTTATATATTAAGCAGTTTACTGAAACTGAAATGTTCTGAATGATAGTTGTATTTGTCCTGAATACATGACTTCACTGTCTTCTAGATGTGTTAGTTTGGACCAATGATCAAGTAATTCACTGGATACAATCTATTGGACTTAGAGAATATGCCAACAACATTATTGAGAGTGGGGTTCATGGAGCACTCATAGCTTTGGATGAAAATTTTGATTACAATAGTCTGGCTCTTGTGTTACAAATTCCGACTCAAAACACTCAGGTAGGAAGAAATATTTGCACTGGTGTTTTCTGAATGAAGGTTACATATTCTTGTCTAAAGATGTAATTTACACTATTGTGCTTTTGATAAACAAGACAGTTCCTGTAAACTTGTTTTATAATATTCAACTCTTACTTCACTGCTCACTTATCACCTGCTTTTCATTAATTTAGCCCCATCCTTTTACCACCCTTGTAATTCCCTAGTTTAACCAGGTGTCTGCCCACCCCCCAAAAATCCTTTCTTTTTATTTTACCAACACTTTATTTCACAACTAGGTAAACTAGGTTAGATCTTTCTCTGTTTCAGTCACACAGCCCAGTCATACACATTAATGTTTCTCTGTTCTCCAGGCTTCCCACCTCCCAGTAAAAAGAGGTAGGAGAACCAGGCACTGAAATGTTAAAAATGGGCAGCTGTCCAAACAGCAGCTACTCTTACATCTGCCAGTGCCACTGCGAGCTAACCTTTGTGATTCACCAACCCTTTCTCCAAAAATCTATGCCTACAAAGCTCAGGTACCCATGAAAATTACATCTGACCCTAATCCTGTAGAAGCAGGCATAGTGCTAACTCTGTAGCAGTACACTTGCCCCAAAGCTTTGGTGTTTCATGCAATGTAGTAGTTTTTTTTTCCTGTGGACCTGTGATCTAGAGATGTTTGCTGTTATGAATGAGTGTAAGAAGAGCAAACCAACCATCTGTTTCAGGGCAGGACAACAGCAACAGGATGAGCATCCACTTTTCCAGCTATATGTTTGAGGGCCATGCATTGTTTGAGTTTTGATTTCCAGAATTCTTTGTTCATTGAACAATTGAATAACAGTATTACAGGATTTTTCAATAAATACTCTCCTCATGAGTATCTTAGTCCTTTTCTCAACCCCCCCCCGATAGCTCACTATGTAATTTTATCTCGCTAACAGTGGCTGGAAATTACTTCCTAATAAGCAGGCCTCAGTTTGCACTTTTAATCCTGAATCTCTTTATCTGGCTTCTGGACCACTAGTTTAGTGCTTTTTCCTCCCATATCTCTCTCTCTCTCTCTCTCTCTCTCTCTCTCTCTCTCTCTCTCTCTCTCTCTCTCTCCCTTCCTCTGTCTCTCTCTCTTTCTCTCTCTGTCTCTTTCTTTGAAAAGTTTACACCCGTTTAACTGGGAATAATTAAACTACTATAAAGAAGGGAAACTAGCACAAAGACAGAGAAGGTATAATTCTTGCATTCACACTATCAAAAATTGAACTACCTCTTGTGGAGAAGTGAAGGGGGGGAGGTATCACTGCTTTTTTTTGTTTTTGTTTTTTTTGCCCTAGCTGTCTGCAAGCCTGAGTGGTGGTGGCAACACTTGGTCATTACCATCACCGCTGCTACTTTGCTTTCCCAGCCTTCATTTTTCGTAGGCCTTCTTTTGTACTGCCTTTTGGGGGAAACTGAAGCAGCAACATTGATTGAGTACCCCAACCTGCTAGGAAGGCAGAGTAGCTTAAAAACAGAGTGATTTCTCTTCCTTGTCTCTACTTTTCTCACTCTTCTCTGTTTCTCCACTGATGATAGAAAATGGCATCTCATTTTTTCTTGCTTCTTTGACCCTTACTAGTGAAACAGGTCAGGACTTTTTTTTTTTTTTTACTAAATGAATGAGTGATTTATGTAGTTTAGCATGTTGTTTCTCACTTTAGCCAATTTATGCTCTAGGAAGACCAACAATAATGATTCCCTCCAGTTTGTTCCTTGAAAACTGAGCCACAAATATAATTTATTCTTATTTGTTTTACAGAAGAATGGTGCTTATAATTTACTTCCATCATGTCTTATTGAAATAGAAAGTCCAAATGCAAAGTCTTTGTAAATAAGTGTGAGATATATCACATGGTGCTACAGCAGTTTTCAGCAAAAGACTTATTATTTACTCTGACTAGTAGTTTGGTGACTCTGCTAGTTTGAGTATTTACATCATTTGTTTCCTTTTGATAGATTACTGTTTTTGGCTTATCTAATGTTATTTCCAGGCACGACAGGTGATGGAGAGAGAATTCAACAACCTTCTTGCCTTGGGCACTGATAGGAGGCTTGATGATGTGAGTACAAAGTACTATCCTCTCACTAAATCATGCTGGGAATTTGACAAATATTGGGCTCATACGATTGGCTAAGAAACTGGTGAAGCAAATGGAATACTGGAAATATGAGTGGGGCTGCATTATCTTCCTTGAAGCAACAGTATCTTGCTCACTTTCAGTGTGAGAAAAGTGGGTATGAATATGCTAAACAAGGGAGGTTCCAGGTTACAAACAGCATGCTGCTCCATTACAAAACTGTGTGGTGGGGAAGAGTTGCAACAGAGGACATCTCTGCATTTCTTGTGAGAGGAAGGATTGGTGTTAAACAGAACTCATGCTGTTTGCTTTTCTTTTTTAATCTGCAAAGGGATTCTTCTGTCATGAACTAAAGCATTAACTCCAGCCAACCTGTTCTTTAGGAAAATTTATATAAATAAAGTATCTCTGTGTGGATGTCCCTGTGTTAGTTTTACCATTACCTCTTTCATTGAAACAGGATTAAAATCTCAACAGCCACGTGGCTTTGCATATATTTACATTCAATCCACTAGTCAAAATGGTACAAATCTGTTTGTAGGCAAAAATTGAGTGTTTGAACTATGGAGTTTGCTCCCTAAGGAGTGGTAGCAACTATATGTTTTTAAGCTGCTCTGGACAAAGCTCTGAAGACCAATGATGCTGGAGACACTTCTGACTTCCACTAGGACCTCATAACCTTCCGTTGTCATTTCTCTTGTTAATCAATCTCCGTGAGATGTGGAACAGCTCTCCTTTGTCAACCGTGCGATAAAGCATCCGACTATTGTAACAGAAGCAAATGTTCACAGTCAGGCTACTCTGTGGAATAGATCCAGTTGTATGCTTTATGAATCAATGTCACACTGCTTGTCGTACCAAAGTTTTCTGTATTAGTCAATAAATATAAACACTGGACTGGAAATTTATTGAAGGGTTTCTTTAACTTCAGAATCTGCGAACATCTTGCTATAGGTATCAAATCTATTTGACTGAAAAAAATCGTGTCAACACAGTTCTTGTGGAGCGCAATGGAGACAGGGAAGATGGGAAGTGGAGATATGGTGCTTTCTGGAATATTTAGTCTTTGCAGCTGTAAAAGATGCTAACTCTTCTCTCAAGCATCCAGGTGCCAAGCTATATATGACAGTAGCCCAGTCCAACATGGGCTCTGCAGAATCCTTTTGTGACTTAAATCTTTGCAGACATCAATGGCTTGAGGAGAAAGAGTACTGCTTCCTGAAAGGGTTCCATATTTTAGAGTAATTTTGAAATTCCTTTTTATTCCACTACAAAATTAAAGAGATAATGCTAGCAAACAGTTATTTTGCCTTTTTTTTAATGTGGAGTTATCCTGCCACTAAAATGGACCATGGGATAGAACACTGTAATTTTTTTTTCTTTTAAAGTACCCAAATATACATACTGGCATTCCAAGAACAAAATAAGCAGGTGTATATCATGAAGATATACTCTAGGGTCAGGCAACTTCAAAGGGGGAAGGCATCCCCCTCTCCTGACAGGCCACATTGTTATAACTGGAAGTGATAGCATGACACTTCTGATTTCAGAATCCAATATAAAAATGGCTGATTTTTAACAGTTTTCTGAGAAGTTGTAGATTATGGAAAGTAATGGTGTGCAAGGGGAACCAAACCGCCACATAATATATGATGTAGTTTTGATGGTTTGAGTCAGAAATTGGACTGAATTTATTATATTTTTTTAAATAAATTTTGTTTTTTAGGGGTTATGAAGAAACCCCTGGGAAGCTTCAGGTACCACAAAATGGCATTCTGAGAGATAAACTTCCCCCAACTTGGTCTACCAAGTTTCTGACTAGCAACTGAGAGTAAGCTTCAATGGAAATGCTAGAGGCCAAGTAATATATCACATGTGACATATTTTCCAACATAGGTTTGTGGGAGAGGGAATGACAAATGTATGCATCATTTTCTCCAAAAGTATCTGTGTTTTGTCACAGTTAAACATGTTTGGCACATGTATCTCAGTGGTAAAAACATACTAATAAAATGGATTGCCCTTTATGAAACCCAACCACTTGTTATCTTAATTGGACTGCTTCAGTCAGCCTTATGATAGAGTGGACTGTGTGTATTTTTCCTGCACCAGGTTAAAAAAAAAGTTATGTATGATGCAGGTTGGCGGGTAGGGAGCAAATGATCTTTAGAGAGAAAGGACAGAAAAAGAAATTTGCATATTCAGTTTTTCATTATATGATGCAGATTCTGTCAGTTTGATATAATGGATTCTGTGACATCAGATCTTTTGTAATACTGATGTACAGGTAAGTATAGTGGTCTCATGGACTTTGCAGTACTGGTAGGTACCTATACAAAAAACTGGAGAAACATACAGTCTCCTCTTCAGGATTGGAAGTGGATATTCTGACTGGTTGTCACAGAGTGACCAACGGTGCTACCAGCCCAAAAAGGAGTGCATGTGCATATAGATCATATTTGAATTCCCATCTGATATTTTGCTGGCACCAGTATTATTTTCTTTTTGGTGCTAGCTTTAAACCTTACTATTTTCCCAAGGATGTACTGTTAATATAACATGCTGTTGTATTTTGTCATATTTTTTGTAAATGCCCTAAGAAGCATTGCTGATGGGATACTATATATACTTTTAAATAAATAAGCAAGCCTAAATTTGACCAGTATGAATTCAATATTCAGTCTACTACACTGCAGTTAATTTCACGGTGTTAGGGTGGATGAGATATGTTTGGGGAATAAGTATAGAAACATGAAGAAAAGATTCCCAAAATCCTCTGATCTGACACAGTTGTCTCCTCCTACCAAATATCAGGTATCTGAAGTAGAGTGATTATTCCACCACCTCTTTCAGCAACTAATCCTGCTGCATTGCTCATGTTAGCTGCTCAGCATCAGTCCTTACCAACTGTCAAGTTAAATAAGTGGACTAGAGAATCAGCGTGCTACATAGGGAGGAAGGGTTGAGGAGAGAAAACTGAATGGACAAACCAGAAAGAAGTTTTGTTCCAACCCTATGTGCCATTGTCTCAGCAACTCCCACCAGTGGCATGCTGCCTCAGCAGCTTATCCCATGGGAATGCTGCCCTCTATGGAAGAAAGTTTGCCTGCTGCTGTTTTAACTAACTGTGATAGCTTGGTGCTTAGTATAGCTTCGAAGTCCACATTGTCTTCAAATTTCTATTTGTAACAGTACCCAGAACTACTTTGTTCTTTGTGCATATGGTGAACCACAGGAGCTACAGAATGGACAGTTCAGTTAATGTCATCAACAACTCTGTCAACCTAGGCAGCCAGTTGGTTCCTCCTGACCTAAAATGGAAATAGAAGGAGTTCCAAATCAAGCTAAGACTTGGAAAGCAGCAGTATGTATTGTGCCTCATTACAAATTACTAACTTTGTGACTCCCTAAAAGTAAAGATTGGTGCTTTCCTCATCGACTCTTGCTTGATGTGGAACCAGACATGAATCTCATATTTCAAATCCCTATAGGCAAGCTTCTTCAGGAAATCCCAAAAACAATCCAATCCAGATTTTTGCCCTGAATCAAGATTTCTCACTGTTGAAACTTCTCTAGCATGTATGTTTATATCCTGGATTCTTAAAACAGGGATATACTAAGGACAAGAGTAGGCAAAGTACAACCTGGGGTGTAGGTGAAAATTTTTATTGCTCCAAAATATTGCCCTAAATTTTGCACAATGGCCTCGAGGGTGTGTGTGGGACATTTCAACTACATTTGGAACTCCCTCCACCCGGGGTCAAATTTTCTTTAAATGAAACAAAAATTGTCCTAAGATGTCCTTTAAAGGGCATGGTGGCATTTCCACCACATGGAGAGTTGGGAGGAGAGCTGGTACAAATTAACCCTTGAAATGCCTTTTCTGAAACAGGACATGAACAGGAAGTGACTTCCATTTACTTCCTCTTGTTAAGAAAGGCCTCTCCTGGGACAAAAGTGGTCCAGAAAAGCCCTAAATCATTGTGAAAATGCCTCTATATCCTTTAGAGGGTGTTTGGAGGCAGGGGGTGCAGTTGTCCAAGCTCTAGTGGAGGTGTTCACCCCTGATGTCGGGAGGTTTAACTGCATGTTCATTGATTTTAAAACTAATTTATACTACCGCAGCTGTTGTGAGGTTCTCTTTGAAGGACTTTCAAAAGCAAGGTATAAATGCTGAAATGAAATGTGCAGAAAATGAGCCCTGTGGCAGCAAAATCCTATAGTCTTAGTGAGAAGAAGTTCAATGATTTGTTGGGGGGGGGGCAAGGATTGCATTTTGTAGGATACACATTTTGTATGATCGAAAAAAGCCATTCTGTTACTGTCACTTTGAAACAAGCTGAAGAAAAATAGTTAACCTGTAAAGGCTGGAGCTAATATGGCAATGTTACACACAGAGAATCAAGTAAATCTGTAAGTCAACTGGGAATTATACAACCCTCTAGATGTTATTGCACTTCCCAATATTCCTCATTACTGAATATACTGACTGGAGTTCCTGTGACTTGCAGTCTAACAAAACCTAGAGGACTGCAGGATCCCTACTTCTGATTTAAGCACTAAGAGGACATCATGGAATAGGGAGTAAAAATGTATCTTACATTATAATATAGCACTCTATTGCTGCAATTGGAGCAAGAGTTTTAGCTAAAATATTTGTATCCTATATTTGAAAAGATGGCTAGCAAAACAAGCGAAAAAAAATAACGAAACATAATAAAAACACACAAAAGTTGGTACCAGACAAGTCTTCTATCACACCATCCTCTGTATTATTAATTGAATTTTATAGGAGCTAAAGACAGTGACATCCTCCAGTCATTATTATACCCTTGTGTTTCCACCACTGATAGGAGCTTTTTTCCCTCTGTGGAAAATCCATTAAGGAGAAAAGGATGGATTAGCTGCACAGTGCCTTCTATCAGCTTAGTTTCAGGAGCCCTCTGGAAATATCTTGAGTTGCAGCAGTACAATAAATACTCTAAGGGAAACTTTCCAAAAAGAGAGAGAGAGAGAAACAGCAGCAGATGACTGGTTAGTAAAGGCATAAGCAAGCTTAATTCAAGCCACTGAAGTCTGAAAGCTTTCACATAGTGGCAGAAGACCATCAGGAAGAGAGGAAGATGGACTTCCCCGGCAACAGGTTCAGAGGCTGGATGCATCCACTAGAAAAGCCAATCACCCTTGACTTTGGAACCCTCAGGAAGCTTTCTGCTGGTGGTTGTAATCCTTAAGCAAGCACATATTGGAAAGATGACTCCTCTTTTCTCAGCAAATTTAGAAAGATGAGGAGATAGTTTTATTCTAAGTTGGTGATTCTTTTTAAACGATGATTATCCTCATCTATATTATTGAAAGAATTGTATACTGTGGTTTCAAAATCAATTTTTACAAGGAGCTTACTTCAAAAGAAATACTTTGTAAGTATAGCAGAGCATCTTCCCCCTTCTGATTCAACATTCTCTTAGAATATTACTCATCATTTTTACTTTCTGTTTTAGTTTGTGTGTACGTGTGTATGTGCCATCAAGTTGTCTATCAACCCATGAAGTTCACAGGGTTTTCTTATTTAAGGAATACTCTGGTTATTTCTTCCTCTGAAATATTTGATCTAGAAATGCAAAATAATTATCAGGTTGCCAACAGACTTGCTGCTGCTGCTGCCACTTGCAGCAAAATGAACACCCAAACCAACACTTTTTAAAACTTCCAGGGTACCTTACATACAGTCAGTAAGAATGGCAGTCCTTTCCCTCATGTTTACAGTCTTTAGTCCCAGTGGAGAAAGCATGAAGTTACTGCCACCAATGACAGTTTGCTGGATATCTGGGAAACTTGTTGGAGATTTTCTTCCAGCCATGAGAAATTTTATTAAATGGTCTTTCTGAGTTTCTGTTTCAATGAACAGGGTAGAAAATTTCAAGAGACCATTTATGCACGCAGCTCCAAACAGCAAGAGAAGGTAACACTAAAAATCAAACCACTAAAAACAGCTGCATTTAAAAACCAGAGGAACTCAGTAAAACAGGAAAAACATCTGGGTAGATTGTAAAACATCTCTTAGAATAAAAATATTTTTGAAATAGAAAGGAACTTGCCTGACCTGCAAATCCACAAATTCCACAAACCTGGCGTCACTACAGAGCCTAAGCTTGAAATTGTGGTCGGTGAACTCCTAGAGAGTCCATGTGTGGGGTTTAGGATGTTTTTAAACTGGACACAGAAACAAAGGACTATTTACTTCTATAACTTCTATGTTACTTTGAAAATTGAGATTTTGTTTTTTTTTCTGGGAAGGGGATCCATAAGTTTCATGAGATTCTGATAGGGGGTTCTTGACTGCCCAAAATGTTAAAAATGCCTGCTAAAGTCTCCTGCCATGATCCCTGTTAATCTGTCTTAATTGTAAGCCAGAGAGCAGGACTTTTGATGTTACAGTCATAACCATTTTAGACTATGCTTCAGCGTCTGTTAAGACTGAGGATATATGAGTGAATATCAACTATGGTATTGTAAAGTTCAGTTCCTTTAGCATGCCCAGATTCCATTTTAAAGGGGAAAAATGCATTTGGCTCACCATTAACACGGCAGATAGCTTTAATGGATGCCATTTTTGTACTCCGTATAGTCTTCTTTGTCACAGAATAAAATTTGTATATTCTGTTCAGAGTGCTTGAACTTATATGACATAGTGAGTACAAATCAATTTTAATCAGTATGAAAATGGAATCCTGTATTTAAATTCAGTTTCTTGATTTGGTTCTTAGAAAATCTGATCTCATAGATATGATAAGACTTACCAGATGGCTGTTAAGTTGAGGGGTAAATGGGTTGTTCCTTTCCTTTAAAAAATCATGTTAAATGGGTAGGACTTCTATTCCTTGAGAGTTTCTGCAGGAGACCTATGTAGAGATCCTTCCAACAAGGAAATTATTGTTTGAGGATAAATTCTTGGTTTTAAGCATTCTTGGTCTTGGTTAGTTTTGCCAGACAACAGATTTATGGAATTTAGGAAGACTAGCTGTGTGCCTCCTAGGTCCTAGATATGATTTCAGAAATTGATATTTTGACTCCTAAAGCCAACCCATGTCTAGAACCTATTTCCTTTAGGCGGGAGACAGTTTTTAAAGACTTCACATCTTTGTATATTGAATTGCCTACTTAAGACTGGATTTTTAAAAATCAGTTGCTAGAATTTGCCTCTGGATACGATTCTTCTCCCTTCATGCTTAGATGATTGTCTTATCCAGTGCTTGCCTTCCAATGCAGCCCATATTTTTGCACTGTGGCTTATGTTACTTTTAAAGTACCTGCTACATATGGGTCGAGGTGGATAGATGATGAAGCAATCACATAACATCTCAATTTTTGAACAAAAAGGAGATTAGCTACAGTCTTCTGGATGGCTGTTTCCAATTTCTTCTGAGGGTGTTCTGCTGCCTTCTACCTCAGTTCTGAAAAATCTATGTCCTCCACCTGCCTATGGGAGAGAGCTCTAATCTCCTGACACATCTTCTCACTGCATAAGAACCTAGCCTCAAAAACTCCTGTAACAAGAGAGAGAAAGAAATGTTACAAACATAGGAATGTTGACCAGAGATGAGCAGTTTCTTGCTGTATGCAAACTTGCCAGTTTTGATCTCTCTGCAATAAAAACATACTTGAGATCTCTATTTCCCACCCTTAATACATCTGCTTCAAGAGCTTTGGAGCAAATGTCCTCTTGAAATTCTTCACCTTATTTATGGGAAGAGGGAATGGTGGCACTGCTTTAGAGGATGGAAGTTTTTCAGGGGAGGGGCTCACAGTAATAGAGGCAGTAGCACAGCTTATTTTATTCCTAAGATTTCTTCTTTTTCTTTTCAGTTGCTTTGCAATCCCCCTGGGGTATTTTGAAAGGGAATGGCAGCTGTCACAATCAAAAAAGTGGCAAATATTTAGAGAAAAATTCTGCAAGGGGGTTTTTCTGTATAGATGAAAGGAAAAAAAAATATGGGAAAGATATTGGGAGGATTGGCTCAGAACCAGGATCAGCCCACCATTAGGCAGACTGAGGCTACTGCAACAAGAAGCAGATTTGGTGTGTAATGAATTTTTTTCATTGTTCATTATTTCATTGATTATCATTGTTGTGTTACTGCCAGAGAAAAATGTGAGACACTTGTGGGATCTTCAGTCTCTTATATGATCTAGAAAGCTAAACAGGGTCAGCCCTGTTGAGTACTTTGATGGGAGCCCACCAACAAATACTAGGTGCTGTAGGGTATACTTCTGAGGGAGGAACTGGCAAAACCACCTCTGAGTATTCCTCACCTAAGAAAACCTATAAAACTCATGGGGTCACCACAAGGCAACAGGCAACTTGCAGGCACATATACACACAAATACCAAAATAACTTGACTTGAATAAATGAAGATGCTGTTAGAACAGTGCAATGCATTGGGCCAGGTTTGCTTGATCCTTGCTCCTGTATTTTCCCATGAGCCTGCCTGAGTCTTATGGTTTTTATGCAAGGGCTTCCTCGCTATCCTACGACTCACAAGCTTGTCTGATGAAGATATGGGAGAGAAACTTTTTGGTGGCTTTTCCTAAGCTATGAAACTCCCACCCAAGAGAGGCTTAGTTGGCTTCTTCTCTGCTCTCATTTCTCCAGCAGGCACAGGCTGTCCTATTTAAACAGGCCTTCAACCTTTAACTGTTTGCAGTAGAGGGATATGCAATGAGTGTTCAAATAAATATTTGAAATTTCCCATTATAGTAGTGCATTGTGAACTAAATCATGTTGTCATGGACTTTCCTGGTGTCCCTGTGGTTCAAGAGGGCTGTTGAGTCTCTGTTACTAATTACAGGACTTCTCTCCCTCCTCCATATTGTGTATGTCTACCTCATCACTCTGCTTGATATGTGGTATAATATTTCTTCTCTTTTTTACAGGGTGACGACAAGACTTTTCGGAGAACTCCTTCTTGGCGAAAGCGTTTCCGCCCCCGAGAGTTTCATAGCATCAACATGCTCAGTGGGTCATCAGAAACACTGCCAGCAGGATTCCGAGTCACCTCCTTGGTGCCCTTGCCACCTCCTTCAGCACCACCGAAGAAAATGCCACCAGAAGGTGAGATTCTAACTCTCCTTTGCTCTTGTTCATGAGAGGTGAATATGACCATTTTGTCTGTATGTTGCATGGTGTGCTCACTGCTGCTGTTGAGAAGCTCATTGCTTTGCTTGCTTGAGCAGTATCATATAACTGCCAAACCTCTTGCCTTAAAAAACCCCACAAAAGTATTGGACTTTTTAAGGCACCACCTACATCTGATGCCAGACTGAGAGAGTTTTGATATTTGACAAAAAGCTTTGAGTCCCGTTAATGTTTCATTAATTGTACTCACTGAGATATCCATATCTGAGTTCTGTGCATTTGAAAATGCATAGTTCCTTTAGCCTTGGGTTTCTAATAGCCTGGAGTTGTAATTATATAAAATGATAAAAAGAACAAATTGTTTGGTATCTCTTTATTTAGTTTCTGACAAATCTTAAAGAAAGAGCTGACCCTTGGAAATAGGCCATCTTAGAAGTGTTCAGTACACAAACAAATTTAGCAGTTTCAGTGGGTGTCACCTTCCATCCCCACAAAACTTAGCAACATCGCTAAGCCCAGTTTAGATCCATAGATATCACTCTGGGTGCTTTAGATATCATCTATCAGATGATTTATTGGTGTAGTGGTTTGAGTGTGGGACTACAGTTCTGGAGACCAGGGTCTGAATCCCTGCTCAGGCACAGAAACCCACTGGGTGTCCTTGGGTACATCACACACACTCCAAGCCCCAGAAAAACCCCAATAGGTTTGCCTTAGGGTCACCATAAGTCGGAAACGACTTGAAGGCACACAACAACAGTCATTTACTAGGCTGAAATTTTCCTCCATTATCAGTCTTTTAACCCTTATAGCTCTGGTGCCAAGATTCTCTGCTTTTATGCCTATTTGCAAGATTGGGTAGGTGTTTTTAATAACTGAAACACTACGTTTGCTTAAATAAAAGTGTCTAAATGCTGACATCCATAATAAGTCAAACCAGGCAGTTAATAAAGGCAACCCGGGTTTAATTGTATGCTTTGCGTGAGAGCTGTGACCTCACTAATTGCATGCTTTTGTGTGTTGTTACTGAATGGTTTGCAGTTGGTGCATCTGGGTCCCAAAGACTGGAGACATCCACAGTTCGCACATATTCCTGCTGAGATTCAGTTTCCAGTGGGACTTGGCCCAGACCTCAGGTAAGTTTAGAAATGAGGACAGAGCAGATGCAATCCCAATAGTCCATAAAATATTCAGAAATTAATAGATGAAACTAGCTTTTTCATGCAGTGTAGATGCTTACTGCTCTACTTTCATAGTTCTAAATAGAAATCTTGTGATCTGTCTTAATCCATTTGCAGGGAAGCTTCCTGCATTGCTGCTTCAGCCTTTTATGGCAGAACTGTTGTAAGCAGTATGAAGACAAAGGAAATTGCATGGGAATTGTGTTTTCTTCCCAAGTGTAGCACGTGAGAACCACACATTTCCTTCTGGTTCATGTCAGACCAGAGGGCTCATTGCAGTTGCTTTGTGGCTGGTATGGACCAAATTTATTCAGTCAACCCTAGCAATAACAAACCTATACAGGCATGGTGTTTAGTACTATTGTGATTAGATTTTTCTTCATCTTCGGAGCAGACGTTTAGTGGGGCCAGGATACCAAAAAGCAGAGCATTGGTACTTTTTTTTAGAGCAGACGCAATGATCCCATCTTCCACATCCTTCAGTTATTCAGGGGTAGTCACTGTCCTTACTGGTGTGGGCAGGATTATCTTCTGTGGACCCAGAAAGCTTATCAGCAAGAAGGTAGCACAAGGAGGGGGGAAGAGAGAGAGAGAGAGATCAGGAGCTGTTGTAACTGCACATTAACTTTGTCCACAAGTGCCATGCATGGCTAAATCCATTTGTCCTGCTCACATTTATAAGGTAGGCTGGGAATGTGGAGGAATGGAATGGGAGGGGGGAGATAGAGTTTCAGTAGCAATCTGCGACCAAACCAGATGTATAGGTAGATGTAAGATCTATCTCTATCCCTTTCCCCTCTTGCCTTTATCATTTCCCTGTTTCCTCCAGGTGTGTAGGATTGTGGTTTCTCTATTTTCCTTTCTCATGCTCTGTTGAGTCCTCTTCCTTCCCCAAAGCAAGGAGCTGGATGACGATATAAGTATCTTTCATGCATCCACGTGTCTCTCAGGCCCTTTTTGATTGTCATGTCTGAATAGGGTTGCCAGGAGTCCCTTATTGTAAAGGATGGCCCTTATTTGAGGGTTGGCCTTTCTGTTGAGGGCTGGAAGGACTGACCAGGACACACAAAATCTTGTATTTTGGATGTGGACCTTTCAAGAAAATATGAGGCAGAGTTGCAGAAAGTATCAAGCATGTCTGAACCTGACCAATAATGCAGATAACTAGATCTCCCATCCCCCTTTTCTCTGACTTAAAGTGAGTGGATATTTTTTTGCTGAACAATAGCAATAATAGCAATAGCATTTATTTCTATACCGCTTATCAACTGAGTGTTATCTAAGCGGTTTACAATGTATTTTAGCTAATTGCCCCCAACAAGCTGGGTACTCATTTTACTGACCTATGGAAGGATGGAAGGCTGAGTCAACCTTGGAGCCGGGCAGGATCGAACTCACAACCTTGTGGTTGCAGTACTAGCATTTAACCACTGCGCCACCAGCCCTAAATACCAAATACCTCAGCATCCAGTCAAAATGGATGGGGGAGGAGCAGAGAAGTACCTTTGCGGCATGTGCTTAAAGACTGCCTAGCTACTTCCTGTTGCTCTTGGAGTACAATATGTTTTAGACAGAAATTGGACAGGTAAGTAGGGAGGCACAGCTGAGGATGAAGCAACAAGCGAGACATATTTTATCTTTCAGACTATGGGTGAGTGTATATCTGAACAAATGTTAAGTGTGTATACTTGTGCTTCTGTGTGTGAGAGTGAAAAAGACAGAGAGGAGTATGTGTCTGTGTCTGTTTGTAAGTCTACCTCTAGAAAGCAATATTTCACCCAGATTAACAATGCAATCAAATGCATGGTTGCTACAATGAATTCAGTGAATTCATTCAGACTTACTGTCACATAAATATGTATGGCAGTGTAGCTGAAATGAGAAACCCTAAAAGGCTTCTGAAAATGCATTAGCTTTTTTTATGGCAATCATGTTTTTCTAACTATGTATTTTTTAACTAATTTCATTCCCTTTATCACCTGGAGCTGAAGATGTTGTCCTTTATTTCCCCCCACCTCCACTGCTTTTATTCTAGCTAAAATCTGCAAAGTAACTTCAGATTCAGGTTACTTTGAATTTCATAGTGGTCAAGCATTTTTGATATGATTAAAATGGATGCAGGACTATTGATGCATGTTCAAAATGAAACCAAATATGGATTTTCATGAAAACAGCAGTATGTTCGTCATGTAATTTATTTTTGGAGAATGTGGGCAATGTGTGTGTTTTGCAAAGGAATGCTAAGTTAACTGAAATAAATTCTTTTTATTTGGTATTTAGATAGAACACCACCTTATTAATAGCCATTTCTTAATTGTTAGTTCCATGCATCATGAATTTTGACTGTCCATCATTGCTATTTTGATAACCTGGCAACCCTACACCTGAATGAGGTGGTCGTTGTGTCTCATTCCTGTCATTCTCTTTGAATAAATTTCTGTGTGCATGTTTCCTCTGTGTGCTGTTTGCTTTAGAAGGGGAAATTATAAAAGGAAACTTGGATTCACAGGTTGTCCTTGGGATATGTGCTATTGTTTCCCATCTGCAAAATGTCTGGATAATTTTTTAAAAAATTTCTTCTACATGCTTAAATCTTTTACTACACATATACACGCAGATTGGATCCGTGACTAGCCCACTTGTTGTAGCTATTTTGCCAAACATTGCTTACACCTTTCTTTGTAGGGGTCTATCATAGAACATTTGTTATGTTTTGATTTCCTGCTTAATTTCTTTGTTGTGATCTCTGTGCCTCACACATATGGATTTGCTCCCGCTCAGAGCCCCATCTTGGAACATTCTAGAGCTGAGCAGCTTGGCAAAGGCTCTGCCCCTCTTGTGCACTGCACATGTGCCAGCCCACCATTGCTCCTCAGTTTCTTTCCATTTGCTGACAGAGCAACACGCCTCAATCATTCCTCTGAACATCTCTTGCTTCATTAGTTTCTTTTGCCACTCTACTTTTCTCTTTACTCAAAAGCAATTAATTTTATCCTTCTTCTCTCTCACTTACTTTCTCTCTCTCTCTCTCTGGCTCATCACCTTAAAAAAAAAGCTCCTTCCCGGGCTTTCCTGCATCACTTTTCCCTTCTTCCCTACCTTGTGCCAGCCTCTATGGCTTCTACCTCTCTCTTTAAAATTTACTCCACCCATACTAGGAAGGTCACACTCTCTGACAGCCACTCCCACTGCCTTAACTGCTTAAGTGAGACCCATGTTGTCTCTAAGTGCCCCATTTGCTGAGGTTTTGCACTGCAAACCCTCAAAAACAGGGCCAACTGCCTCAAAAGCTTCTGTTGGGAACAATCCATCCAGGTGGCAACCCAAGCAGCCTCATGGCCATCGATTCCTCCAGTTCACTGGAGGGACATTTCTCTGTCATTACCTAGTACCCCATTTGGCCTCTCCATTGCCCCAAGGGTCTTCAGCAAGTGTATGGCGGTGATTGTCTCCTTCCTTAGAACTCATGGCGTCCACATTTTCCAGACCTGAACAATTAGCTCCTAGTGTCACCATCCTGGACTACCCTATACCAAGACATCCAGCTCACCTTTACTCTCTTCCATGACCTCCTCAAACAGACCAGGGTGATCAACTTCGTTAGTACTACCCTGGACTCTCAGTCAGTCTCAGTCTACCTGCCAAACTCAAGAGCCCTTACTTTACACACCAGTGTGAAATAGCTCATCAGGCAACCTCACTCTGCCACTCGCATCCAGAAAACCCTCAGCCTTTTGACACCCACTGGTTACCATCTATCCTGCCTCCTATCCAGAGACTTACAATGTTGGTTCCTTGGGCACTTCAACCATCAGAAATACCCCCAGGGTCTGTGGATGACCCTTCCCCCTGCTGTCGGCCACTCCGTCCACTAGTGGACCAATGGTCAAAATCTCCAAATGGGCATGCCCTTTTTGTCTTCCAAACCCAGACTGTGTGGTGACTACCAATGCATCTATGCCCACTGCAACACTGCGAAGGTGCAGGGCCATAGGTCACCAAAGGAAGCTGCTCTTCAGGTCAGTGTCCTGGAACTTCTAACCTTGGTCAAGACTTTCAGAGCTTTCGACAGACAGCTCCATGGCAAGATAGTCCAAGTGTCATTGGACAACACCACAGTCATCTGCTACATCAACATGCAAGGAAGCACATGTTCCATCACTGTTCTCCACTAAGCAACTTCCTACTGAGATTGGTGCCTACACAGAAGCATACACCCCATAGTGGTGCACATGGCAGGAGCAGACAACATCCTAGCAGACTCTCTTATCTGATCTCAAGTCCTGCAGCATGAGAGGGCACTCTCCAAGGAGGTGTATTGCCTGGTCATCTCACACAGCCGATACCCGGCCATTGACCTGTTCACCTTCTCATCCAACACCAAATGCAGACACTTCTGCTCCAGGACAGGCAGGGGCTGAAGATTCTCAAGTGACACCTTTCTCAGACTGTGGACAGACAAGCTGACATACCTTTTTCCTCCCTTCCCACTCCTCTTGAAGGTCATGGTCAAGCTGGCCAGGGATGGATTCACTGTGATCCTAATCACACTCTTCTGACCAAGGCAACCATGTTTTACCCATCTCTTCAACCTATCCCAGGGAGATAATTCAGCCTTCCATGGAACATCGAACTCCTGTCCCACTTGAGCAGCCACATCCTCCATCCTGATGTTGGAACTCTGTACCTTGCAGTTTTGAAGGATAACCTCTTGAACTTGCTGCACTTTGCCAGGATTTTCATGGCTTCTTGGAAGGAGTCCATCAGGTGGTCCTACCCCTACAAGGGGAGAAGATTCACTGACTTTGCCACTTCCAGGAATGAAACTGCCTTTCTAACCATCTATTCTACTGTGCTTCACTTCCTCCTCCATCTCTGGGAGATCAGCCTCACCTTCCCCTCCTTAAAGGTTTAACTCAACGTGTTACTGGCCCACCAGCCCAGAACTCCTTCCTCACCCTCACTGTTATCAGATTCACTGGTGAAGAGGTTCCTCAACGGGCTCACCCATCTCTGTGTGCCAATAACACCTTTGACACCTCCATGGTCGTTGTTGTTGGTTATCTCTTAGCTCCCTAAGAGACCCTTTGAGCCTGTGCAGTTGCTGCTGACTGCCTGGAAGACTGGAAGACAGTGTTCCTTGTTGCCATTGCCTTGGTCAGGAGAGCCAGCGAATTCATGGAGCTATGCTGTGACTTGCTGTATCTCATCTTCCACAAGGACAAGGTCATCTTGCACTCCCTCAATGTCAAGAGAACCTTTGCCTTCTGTACACGGAAGAAGGCTGCCTTCCACCAAACTAACAAACTAACAAACATCTCCTTACGATGTTTTTCTAATAGGTATACCACATGATCATCCTGGCCTGTGACCTGGGAAAGCAACCACCACCTCAACACTTCAGGCCGCACTCTATGAGAGCAGCTGTTTTCTCTGCTGCCCTGCTTTGAGACATCCCGATACTGGACCTCTGCAAATGTGTCACATGGTCACAGCCTTCCACCTTCAGTCAGCACTACAAGGCTGGACTGCAGGTCAAGAGCCGATGTAAGCTTTGATCACACTGTCTTGACGCCTATCCTCCAATGACCTGACCACCATCCAGTGACAATCTCTTCAGTCAGTCGTATATGTGAGGCACAGAGACCATGATGAAGAACAGGTTGCTTACCTGTAACTGTGGTTCTTCGAGTGGTCATCTGTGCCTTCACACAATCCCTCCCTCCTTCCCCTGTTTTTTTCAGGTCCCTTGAACAGCATGGTAGGCTGGGACATGAGCAGTGCACAAGAGGGGCGGAGCTTCCATGAAGCTGCTCAGGACTAGAATGTTCTGAGATAGTCTCTGTGCAGGTGCAAACCCATATGTGTGAGGACACAGATGACCACTCAAAGAACCACAGTTACAGGTAAGCAACTTGTTCATCTTCCATTTCCTCCAGTCCTCTCTCAACCTAGTTTTCAGTATTTTCTATAATAGTTGTTATGTATTTTCTATAATAGTTGTTATAACTATGCACTAAGAAGCAATGTGTGGAAATTGTGGCTTTTAGACTAAATCCTGTTGATTAGACTAAACCCATTGAATCAACTAGATTTAGTTATATGATAACTCACCATTCTGCAGTTGGCCTAGTGGGTTTACTCTAACTGGAACTAACCAGTGGAATTCCAGCCTGTGTGAGTTGGGAATTCTTTTCATGTTTCTATTCCTTCCTCTAGAGCAGTGGTTCTCAACCTTCCTAATGCTGTAACCCTTTAATACAATTCCTCATGTTGTGGTGACCCCCAACCATAAAATTATTTATTTATTATTTACAATGCCTCCCCCCCCGGCAAAGGCCGCCTTGCTGACCAGGAACGGGGGGGGGGGCAGGGAGGAAAGAGAAGCCGCTTGTCTCCCCCAGGAAAAACTCCAATACCCCCCCGGGCTCTACTTCTGCTTCACTCTCATTTCCGCTGGGGGGCCAGTGTGGGAAAAGTTTCCAGAGTGTCGACCCTGGCCGGAGGGGAGGAATCCCAGCGCCTTTGTCTTTTGCTCCGGGCACAACTCGCCCTCCCCAGAAAAGCGCCGCCTTGCGGCCCCCCGGCCCTTCCTCAGCACCCCCCTCCCTGGCGAGTGGGGCAGGGACCGTGGCGAGGAGGGGGCCTGCCCCCCATGCTGCCGCCGCCCCCCCCCGCAGCTGGCCCATCAGATGGGAGGTTCTCCCGGTAGTGGAGAAGGGGAGTGATTTCAGTCCCTTCTGAACAGGGGGCAGGAGGACGCGAGCGCATGGCTTGTGCTTGCGCACCACCACTCCCGGGCCTATTCCGCACATTATCTTATTGGGGAGGCGGGAGGTGCCATTTGCGCAAGCAGGTTCTTGCACGAGGCGCTCTCTTCGCTGCTCCTTCGTCCCTTAGCTGGCTTCCTGGTCACACGGCCGCCCCGCCCCTTCCTCCCCCAGCGCAGCCTACAGCTCCCAGGCAGCAGACTAAAGCAAATGTGCATGTCCATTCGCTATTCCTTTTCTTCCCTACCCGATATGAGGAAAGGCGCTCTGCACTAAAAAACCTGAGCAGATCTCTTCCCTGTTTCTTCCATCGATTTGTTCAGCCAGGCCCCAACAGTGGCGACCCCCACCTTCACTACAGGACTTTCCTTCCCTCCCTCCCTCCCTCCTCCCTCCCTCCAAGGGAGCGCAGCTGCTCAGACGCTCTCACTCCCACATCGCACGGGCGCCCCTTCCTTCCTTCCTCCTTTCGTCCCTCTGAGGGCTCAGGAGTGGGGTGCAATACCCACTGTAGCCCTTCAACCATGCTACACCCACGAGCCCCTCTTGCTCTCCCCACCTCCGCCTCCATGCTCCGCCACCACATTCTCTCCTCTCACTCTCCCCACCTCCAGCTCCACGCTCCGGCTCCACACTCTCTCCTCTCGCTCTCCCCACCTCCACATTCCGGCTCCACACTCTCTCCTCTCGCTCTCCCCACCTCCGCCTCCACGCTCCGGCTCCATGCTCTCTCCTCTCGCTCTCCCCACCTTCGCCTCCACGCTCCGGCTCCACGCTCTCTCCTCTCGCTCTCCCCACCTCCGCCTCCACGCTCCGGCTCCACGCTCTCTCCTCTCGCTCTCCCCACCTCCGCCTCCACGCTCCGGCTCCACGCTCTCTCCTCTCACTCTCTCCATCTCCGGCTCCTACAACGCCTCCCCACCCAGCAGGGAAAGAGGGGGAAACGTCCCCGCACACGCCCAGCACACCTCCTCTCCCCTCCTCCCAGCGTGACGTCTCAGAAACAGCGCTCTCATTGGCTGTGAGGCTGCCTTGTTTCAAAAGGGGGTGGGGTGGGATAGAGGAGCAGTGACCCCTGTGAAATGGCCATTTGACCCCCAAAGGGGTCGCAACCCACAGATTGAGAACCGCTACTCTAGAGAGTCAGCATGGTATAGTGGTTTAAGCATCAGCGTATGACCCGAGTTCAGTTCCCCACTTGGCCATGAAAGCCTACTGTGTGCCTTGGGCACATCACACACTCTCAGCCCCAGAAAAACACATGATAGGTTCACCTTAGGGTTACCATGAGTCAGAAACAACTTGAGGGCATACAACAGCAGCAGTCCTTCCACTGGCTTTGAACTTCCATCTGCCCTCCACATTGTAATACATGCTATTTATAATGTATAATGTATTTCATGTTGTTCGCCACCTCGATCCATGTGGAGAGGCGGGATACAAATAAATAAATATAATATTATTCCAGATTTCACAGAACTTTTCCCAGGCTAGTTATTCAGTCAGACTTTGGGGGGGTGGAGTTTGATGTGTGTGTTTATGAGAGAGAGTGGGTGTATTGCTGCTAAAGGGCACAGTGGAGATGTTTTTCAGTGTGACTTATATTGTCAAATGTAAAATGCCTCATCTTCCAACACTGCAAAAATGAAAACAGGAACAGATGGTATGTTAAAGATATTTTAGGAAAAGAGAACCTTCCTACAAAACTAGCTTTACCCCATCATGTGACAATGGCAGGCTATGCACTGTAAAGTACTTTAATGTTTGCATTTGTGTTCCACTCTCATTCTGTGAATTCAAGGAGGCATACATGGGTATGTGTGAGGCTGCCCAAGATATTTATACTGCCTGAGATAAAGGTCAAAATGGTGTCTTTCCCACCCAGCACCCTGTTGCATGTGCAAAAGTAGACTAGACTAACAGTTGACTCTTCAAGACTGGCAACAGGATTGCATCCTGTACCTTATCTGTGGACAGCAGATGAGTTTGAGGAATATAGGGTAGGCTGAAGGTGGCACACCTCACTGCTACCTACTTCATTCTGCCAGTGGTAGGGTTGGTCCTGGGTGTGTGTTACTCCAGTTTTTCCTCCTAATAACATCATGAGAAAGGCTAGATGACAGCTGGCTCAGGATCATCCAGTGGACTTGGATCAGAAATGTGAATCTAGGTCTTTCTAGCCCAAGTCCAACATGCTAACCATGGTACAACCTTTTGCCTGCGCAGTTCATCATAATACATTGGATGCTGTCTTTTGTACTGATGCTGTTTTTGAGGAAGATAAGATATCAGTATGGGTTGAGTATCCCGTATATGAAATGCTTGGGACCAGAAGTGTTTCATATTTTGGACTTTTCTGGATTTGGGGGGGGGATTTTAGAATAGCTGTATTTGCATAGACATAAAATACAGTACTGTACAGAGATCACCAGGGAGCCCATGAACAAATAAGCAGGAGTGTTGCAGCCACTGCTTTGTGCTTAGCACAGTGCTTGGATTCACACCATTCCATATATCCTGACATCTCTTTCCAGCCTCCTTTTTCATTCTTCTTCTTCATGGTCTCTGTGACTCACACAAATGGTCATCTGCACCTGCGCAGTGCTGCCTTGGGAATCTTCTATAGCTCTAGGCCTAGCTTTGGCAGGAACCCTGCCCCTTCCTCTGAGGCTATGTAAGGCCACTCGAGGCTGTATCTTCAGTTCTTTTTTTCCCCACCGCATACTGCTTGCCGTAGGAGCCTTTTACTGTTACTGTTCCTTTCTCCATTTTCTTTACCTCAGCCCAGATTTGACTTTGTTTCTCCAAACTCAATTTATGGCATCAACATCCTTCTTTAAGAAGTGTCGAGCATGCAGTGCAAAGATCCCCAACAGCAATGGCCACTCCTTCTGCTTACTGTGCCTTGGCGAGAGTCATAACATCTCAACTTGCACTCACTGTCAAATCTATATGCCACAAACCAGAAGGAACAGACAGCTTAGACTTCGGTCCTTTCTTTGGGAAAAGGCCCTTGAGCCCAAACCCAGCGTGCCATTGACTTTGTTGACCACCTGCCGGTCAGCTAGCACTTCATCAACGAAGACCCTCTGGCATTATTCAATGTCAGCTGTAAAATCTACCGAGCACTTGAACTCCAGGGGATCTGGGCGCAGTCGACCTCCCAAGTCTAAAGACAGTCCTTCAGGACAGACAAAGAAGCCGGCAATGTTTCCTTCAGCGACCACTACTCTACACCCTGGAGGCTCACCGACTACAGTGCCTAATATGCCTGGGCAGTCATACAAGTTGGAGCTCGCCAAGCAAAAAAGAGCTAAGATGATTCCGACTGAATGGCCTCCACCGATAGCCCCCCCCACTCTCCATAGCGATCATTTCTGATGCCCCTGTTGCCTCTCAGACCTCCCTGAAACAGGAACAGCTACCGATGCAGGCTTCGCCTCTGCTCCAGTCTCCTGCCTCAAAGTCTCCCTCCACAGCCTCCAAAGTCTCTGACAACCTACCTGATAAGTCTCCTGAGACCTCTGTGTCGAAAGGTGAACCAGTCTCTCAGACGGATGATGTTCGAACCTTCACTGACCTTATTTCATGGCAAAGATGGCAAAGAATCTTAACTTCAGCATAAAAGTTTGGAAAGAGTCCATCGATGACCTCATTTACCATGTCCTTCAAGAACAGGCCCCAATGGTCTCTGCTATTCCTTTCTTACCATACTTTCTACACCTATTTAAGAAGGCATGGCTAACCCTATCCTCCTTCCTGGCCATTACAAAGAAATTGGACTCTCTTCATTGGGTAATTGACTTGAGTGAAGATTGGTTGCAAAACCACCTGAAATCTATCATTGTTGATGCAGCACAGTCCAAAACTTCTCAGTCTTTCCATGCTTCACCACCTGATAAAGAGGCAAAAAGGCTAGATGCTGTCGGGGGGAGGAACTACTGTAATGCAGTTCTTCTGATTAAGATGGCAAACTACATGGTCTGGATGGGAAAGTATGACCAGTTTCTGTGGGAAAAGATTAAAGTCTTTACTGACTGCCTTCCAGAGAAAGAAAAGAGGGTGGCCACCATGTTCCTGGCTGAGCCCAATAGACTAATCATCCAACAGCTCACAACAGTCTGGCATATAGCTGACTGTGCAGTCAAAGCTTTTGCTTCAGCAGTGTCTTTGCGTCAACACTCTTGGCTACGATCCTCTGGTCTTTCCCAAGCCTCTCAGTCATTGGTCAAGGATCTTTCCTTTGACTCGATGGGTCTGTTCAGTGCCTCCACTGATGAAAAGCTAGCGCACACACATAAAATGAGGGCCTCGGTCAAGAAATATGGTATCCAGCCTCAATCCTCCTCAAGCAAATACAGATATTGTTGAGACCGTGCATTCCAATGACATCAGTACAGTCCTTATGTTCCACAGAGGTCCTCCCAACAGTCCACTCCACAGTGTCATAGATGCCTTCCTTCATGTCCTGCAAAACCTCTTTACAGAAAAAAGTCAAACACCCCAAGAAACGTGTTTTGACTCCAAGCAGGATGATTCCATTGCTACCGAAGATGTTGCTACAGATTTATCAGGTTTTACTCTTTACACCGCCCCTGTTGACATCGAGGCTTCACCTGACACTCAATCCTACTCTCCAACCCCAACCTGGCACTTTGGCGACATACTCAAAAACCACCTAGATTCATAGACATCCATCACAACTGATTCTTGGGTGCTCAATGTCATGACCAAGGGCTACTCCATCAAATTTCATCGACCTCCACCCATGGGTTGGGTATGAGTCACTTGGCCATCACCTATGCTACAAACCTAGATTCAAACTCTCCTAAACAAGGGGGCAAAAGAGCGAATACCGAGGACCTCCCTTCATTACAGTTTCTGCTCTCGATACTTCCTAGTGTCAAAGAAGGATAGAGGTCTTCGCCCCATCTTTGACCTATGAGCAGTGGATTGTTACATCAAACCTTGAAAGTTTCGCATGGTCACAATCAGCACCATTCTGCCCCTTGCTTTGCCAGGGAGACTGGTTCGCCACCCTAGATTTAAAAGATGCCTACTTTCACATCACCATCCATCCAGATCACAGACATTACCTTGCCTTCATGATTGAGAGATGTCCCTACCGATTCCGGATGCTACCCTTTGCTCTCAATACCTCACCAAGGGTATTCACAAAGTGCATGGTGGTTGTAGCAGTGGCACTTCGGCGGCAAGGGGTCATCCTATACCCCTACATAGACAATTGACTGATTGTCTCCTCCTCCCAGCTACGAACAGACTTGGACTTCATGATCCAGCTCCTATGGAGCCTGGGTCTAACCATAAACTACAAAAAGTCTCATCTATGTCCTTCCCAATAGATCCACTTCAGAGGAGTGGTCCTAGACTCGACACGTCAAAGAGCCTTCCTTCCTTGAGATCGAGCCTGAAAGATCTCCAACATGGTGTGTTTTCTCTGACAGAACTTTTGAGCCAAGGCAAAAACCATCCAGGTCTTACTTGGACTTATGGCCTTGCCTACGATGGTGATGCGCCATGCAAGGCTCTGGATGCGTCCTCTACAAAGATGGTTCCTGGACGTCTTCGATCCCCTTCATGACATCCCCTGCTGGCTACTGTCAATACCAAGGGCAATCCTTTGATCGCTCCTCTGGTGGACCAACATTAAGAATCTTTTTGTCAGCATGACCTTTCATTGTCCACAGCCCACAAGGCTGGTTACAATTGATGTGTCATTCGATGGATAAAGCACTCACACCAAAGGACTTATGGTCAAGGGTTTTTGGTCTATACCAAATGAAGTGCTTATACATCAGTGCCTTAGAACTGATGGCAGTGGTGAAGACCTTCATAGCATTCGAGAACATCTTGACGGGTCATGTAGTCCAGATCCTCACCAACAACATGTTGGTAGTCTACAATGTGAACAAGCAAGGGGGGACAAAATCCAAAACCCTCCTGCGCTTGACTCTACAGTTCTGGGACTGGTGCCTCAACAGAAAGATCTTTCCGACAGCCCTCCAGCTTCCCAGTGTTGTCAAGGTCAGAGACCTGGGCAGCAAGCCAGCCCAGAGAAGGGAGAGAGAGAGCTAGCAGAGTCCCACCGAGAGGAGTCAAAGCAAGCAATTATTCATAGGCAGTCCATTTACCTAAGCCTGAGCAACAAGCAAAAGCCATGGTCAGAGTCCAAAATCCAGAGGTCAGGAGCCAAGAGATCAATCCAAGGTATCAGGAGCCAGGTGCTGGAAGCAAGGAAAGGGCTTATAGAAAGTTTGCCACAAGCAAAGGAAAGCTTCCAGGCAGGCAGTTATATAGCCTAGGCACAGGTGTGGCCAGTCACCGCTTCTTGAACTTAATCAAGGAAGCCTCCCTTTTCTCAGCTCTCTTGAGTCTCTGCCTTGTTTGTGGGCTGATTGACGCAGGCTCCAGGGCAGCCTTGGGATCACAGCTGGATCCCTGTTGCCCTAAAGGAGCAGGCAGAGGAACGTCCAAGCCTGCTTGGTCCATGGCAGCAGGGGGAGCTCTTGAGCTGCAGGACTCATCTCCAGCCAGAGCAACAGGGACCAACAGCTGCTGCTCGTCACCTCCACCCTGAGCAATAGGGACCAACAGCTGCTGCTCATCATCAGCAGCTCTGACAGGGGTTTCAGTTATCACAAGTGTGGAGAATGGCATAGAGGACTCCTTGAGCCATACTCTCTGGTCTTGTCATGAGAGGCAGCTTGACAGGATCCTCCTATGCCATATTTTTGGCGAGTAGGTGAGACTGGTGATCAATCTCTTCATGACCATTCCAACAGGCAGTGCCAATTGTTTTGTTCATGAGGTGGGAGCAACAAATCCTCTCTGGGGGATGCTTTCATATTCAGTTGGAAGAGACTGACAGTTTACCTCTTCCCTCCGTTTCCTCTAATAACGAGGTGCATCGAAAAGATCCAATGGGATGAAGCATCAGCACTGCTGGTAATGCCGTGGTGGCCTTGTCAACCTTGGTTCATCCCCCTCCTGCGCTTGTCCAAAAATCGGTATCTGAGGCTGTCATCCAAACCAAATCTGGTGACTATGGACAATGGCAGAATTCACCACCCCAGTGTTGACAGCCTCAAGTTAACTGTCTGGAACCTGCTTGAGTAGACACCCATTGGGTGGTCGAGGCAGCCCATAAACTACACTAAGTTCTGTGATTTCCTTAGACATCGAGGTCTCAACATCGAGAACTTTGATACTGTCCACCTTTTGGAGTTCCTCTCGGCGTTGTCGGAGCACGGACTCTCTTTGTCATTGATACAATGCTACTCGTTGGTGATCTCTTCACAGCTACATATGAGAGGTCGATCTTCCTGTTTCTTGGACTCAATCCAGGCTTACCTGAAGGGCTATAAGTATCTTCATCCCCCTGTGACAAACCTAATCCAGGATGGAATCTACCTCTAGTGCTTTCCCAGCTCTCAAAAAGGCAGTTTGAGCCACTAGCCACTACTGACTTGAGACTTCTTTCTTGGAAGACAGCCTTCCTGGTTGCTATAACATCGGCCAGGAGGGCTAATGAGCTCTGTGCCTTGAGAGTTGATAAACTTCACCTTAGATTCCATTGTGAAAAGATTGTTCTCCGGCCTGATATCACCTTTCTGCCCAAGGTGGTGCCAGCCTTTCATCTAAATCAGA
The DNA here is from genome assembly GCA_948474755.1 of Ctenosaura bakeri. Classification (NCBI taxonomy): domain Eukaryota; kingdom Metazoa; phylum Chordata; class Lepidosauria; order Squamata; family Iguanidae; genus Ctenosaura; species Ctenosaura bakeri. Next base: position 101,033 of record CAOLHI010004601.1, read on the forward strand.
ACATTACGCTTCCTGCCTTTTTCCTGATCCAGCCATGGACTTAGAGTGGACATTATATTCTCTAGATGTCAGGAGGGTCTTTTACATACAGCGCACTGCAGAGTATCGCCGGCCTCAAAAGATTTTTTCCAATAAAAAAGGACTCCTGATTTCCTCTCAAAGACTTGCCAAGTAGGTGGCTTTGACAGTAAGACTCTGTTATGAATTTGCTGGGAAAGACCCTCCTCCCCAGCTCAGGAGTCACACTACTAGGGCACTCTCAGCCTCAGCTGCCTTTCTCAAGGGTGTACCCCTTCATGATGTCTGTAGGGCCACCACTTAGTCCCAGCCAACTATATTTATATCACATTATAAAGTTGACCAAAGGGCATCTGTTGATGCTAGTTTTTGAAGGGCTTTCTTTTTAATGTGATACAGTGACTGCATATATGTTGGCTTGCACTTATTGCCTTTCTGAGCATTTTCTGAATATTTCTTCAATAAAGTGTTCTTGTTGGTTTTATTGGCCTAGCTTTCTTTCCATATTAGTTCATTTTTATTTAGCTGGGTTACCTCAGAGTATGTTCCTGGTATGGTTGGGCATGACACCCCTCTTCCTTCTTTGGCTTGCTAGTGTCCCATTTGTGTGAGTCACAGAGACCAAGAAGAAGGACAGGTTGCTTACCTGTAACTGGAGTTCTTCGAGTGGTGGTCTGTGAACTCACACAATCCTGCTCTACCTCCCAGCTTTGTGTCCTGCTCTCCTTCATATTCTGTGGCTGCCATGGTGGTCACAGAACTGAAGACGCAGCCCTCAGGCAGCCTTATATAGTCTCAGGGGAAGAGGAGGGTTCCTGCCCAAAAGCTAGGCCTAGAGCTCTAGAAGATTCCAAAGGCAGCAGTGCGCAGGTGCAGATGACCCATTTATGTGAGTTCACAGATGACCACTTGAAGAACTCCAGTTACAGGTAAGCAACCTGTCCATTCACTACTTGTGAGAAGCGAGACTGGAGAGAGACTGACAGTCTGAGAGCTGAATGAGCAGGAGTGGCACAGCCATTGCCTCGAAGGCAGAAGCAGATGGCTGGAGGCAAAAAGTTTTGGGTTTTGGAGGTTTTCCAATTTTGTATTTCCAGATAAGGGATATTCAACCTGCGCGTAGAATGATGGATCTATTTTCAAACTTTTCTCAGGGATGGGGGCTGGCATTACAAGCTCCTGCATTTTAAAATGTACCATTCCAAACCATGCTGAACATGCATTCTTGTTTCAGTAGCCTCTGTTTAACTTTCATGATGATATTGTATGGGCACCATTTTCTCTAAGTGTTTCTTGACCAATAGTTTATATAATACTGTAGATTAAACTATTAAGAGCAATTAGACAGAGTAATTGGACTCCCCCAGGCCACCTTCTGATTCCATATTTTTTGTCTTCTACAAATGGGTAACAGTCTTGGAGGCTTGCTTTGAATGTATTCAACCTGAGAAAGAACCATAGACAGTTCAGTTTGGAATAGCAGTGAGTATATTTGCCTTGATATGGAAAACCTGCCTTCAGATTATGAAGCTCTCTAAATAATGTTGGCCAAGCCAGGGCAATCCACCTTACAAGTTTACCATGAAACTAAAATGCCTTCCTGAATTTCTTGGAAGAAAAGTGGGATTGAAATAACAAATGGTGGGATGCTAATACTGATAATATATTACAAAACACCTTATATCCTGGCTGCACAAAGAAAAGAGTGCTCTAGAAAATAGATCAGCTAGCTAGACCAAAGTATTCAACTTGAACTTCACACCATCCTTTCAAAAGGAGTTTCATTTAAAAAACAGTGCCACAAAAAACTAAGGTATTTGTAGGCAGTTCGCATTTACTGCTAGAGCACTTCTCTGCATAGTGAGATATTAAGCGGTCTGGTTCAATACTGTGAAGTCAGTAGCCAAGTGATGTGAATATCTGATGTGTTGAAGAAGTCTTAACGCGTCACAGTAACAAAGAGGAGGAGGGAGTAGGAATGTGTGGAACAGGGAGCTAGGAAGACATCTATGGAAATGAACATGACAGCTGTTGGATAAAGATAGCATACTTTATCCCCTCCTGTCCGAGCAGTATCAGCACTGAAACTTTCACAAGCAAGAACAGACTTGGCCCTGTTCATTTGGGATTTCCAGAGTAAAACTAAGCTCATGAATCAGCCACTGCTGCACTTGTATCTTGTGCTCCTTCTGCCATTAGCATAGAGTTGGAACCTTTGTTGAAGACCAGAGGCTAGCAGAGTGCCAGAGTGAGATGCAGTTTCCCAACAAATGTTTCTCCTTGCTGGTTATAAGATTTCCTTCTGTTTCATACTCATATTGGGTACCATATTATTCAATCCAAGAGTGAATAAGTTTCCACCTCTTCTTTCATGTCTGGAGCATCAGCTGCAAAAGGAACACCTGGAAGAAGATAAATAAAACATTTTTTTTATTTAAATCCATTTGTTTCTAAATGGATCTATTTATTTCCATTTATTTCTAAAATCATTTATTTCTAAGAATCATAATACTGTAGTCATTGCTAGAATAAAGATGCTTATATCCATTTACATTTGTTAAAACATCTGATGTTGAAATTAATCATTTGACATACATTCCCAGGCATGTATAATTTCTTAACTGGGTCTATATTATTTTTAATTTCTGTTTGGTCAGAGTAGGTTATATCAGCAATAGTGAAAACTAAACTGAAATCCTTACCTCTACAAAACAAAACAAATCTTAATTTACTTATAGTTGAAGCAGTTCTGATCTTTAGAAAAAATAAATATAATTCTTTTTAACACTTCCAATTTGGACATATCTCCCATGGAGTCTCTCTTTCTGCTCCTCCCTTGCTCCTTCCCTTTTGGTCTTTGGTACTTGCCACTCTTCGTACAAAATTGTCATGACCTGCCATGGAGTGAAAAATGAACAAGGATGGCGGGGAAGTGGCAATTGTCAGATGAATATACTGTCTCCCTGTATTGATCTGAAGGAAAAGCCCTTAAATTGCATGTGATTTTGTTGGGGAGGGGTACTTTAGATTTTGAACCTTAGGTTTTGTTTTTGTTTTGTTAGGTTTGGATCACATTTTCTCTATCTCTCTTAGCTTTCATGCAAGTGAGAATGGTGGCTGGTGGAAAAGTGGGCCCTTTGCTGATATTGGTGTCCTGCTAAATGCTAAACCTTGTCACTTTCTGGATCTGGCTTCAGGATAGAAACAGGAAAGAAGGAAAGTGGGAATAAAAAGCTGCCTTGGTTCTTCCTAGGATTAAGATGAAGTGCTGTAAATCTTTTCTTGCCTCTTCTTGTTGATATATTTGTTTCTCCCTTCTAGTCAGAGAAAGAGAGATTGTTTTAGCAGTGTATTATGATGTTTTCATGGTCATGCCTATACAATCCCAACTGCTATAGCTGAAAAAGCTATATTGACAAATCACAATAAAAGTGCCTGTGCAAATCAGATTTACCACTGTATATTTATGGTTGTTTCTCTGTTTGTTTGTTTGTTTGCAGCACATTCCCACTACTTGTATGGTTATACGCTGGCTCCTTTCCGGGAGTAGGCCAGAGACCAGACTATGCCTGCTCGTTGGCTGCAAAGAACAGAAGCTACAGGTGAACCAGTTCAGGCCACAGGCCAAAAGGACACTATTCCTCCTGCTTGTACACAATCCCCTGGTTTCCTGTTTGGTGTCCTTAAACCCCAGTTATATCAGTGGCTTCCCATTTATCCCTCCCCCTTCTCTTGTCTTTAGACACACTCTCACTGAGAGAGAGAGAGAGAGACTGAGAGAGAGAGAGAGAGACTGAGAAAACAGACTTTTCTATCCCCAAGTCTGTCTTGTGTGTGATGCTGTGATCTTGAGATAGATCTGGTAAGACATGGAAGCACCTTAATGCTCATCTGCAGAAGTCCCTGCACCATGATCTGCCTGTGCTTCATTCTACCAATATGCCTGAAAGTGGCAGTAGCTGTCTGTTCCTACAGATAGTTTGGACCCCTTAAGACAATCACCGAGGAGACAAGGCAATGAGAGCATGGGAAAACTGAGCTTGGAACTCTGCCTTGGGAGTACCAGCCCTCTGCTGATGCTTCCCATCATGCTACAGGTTACAAGGAGCTTCTTCCACCTATGAACAGTATTGGTCCTTAGATAAGAAAAGACCAGGGTTGGAAACGGAGTGGGGTAGTGATCCGTTATGGAAAGAGAGGAAGAGATTAGCTACCAAGCAAGTTTGTATGTCTTCCAGGCCCCATGTCTGTTTATTAAATGAAATCAGATGCTGGGCGTACATGTGATGTCCTTACACATCTCTGTTGGGTGCACAGTAATCGCCCTATTTTTCCCCTGTAGACAAACAGAAAAAAAAACCTTTCTTCTCTTTGCATTTACAGGTAGCCTGTGATTCAAAAGATTCCTAGCTGTTACTGTTTCTCCCCTCTAGGGTAGGATCTGTTTGTCTCCTCATGCTGCCTTTTGCCTTGTGTGGCCCCCTATTACTGACGTGGTATTTCTTGATGGCTGGAATGCCCTATACTCATACCGTGCTGTTTGGAAGTGCAATATCCAAGAGACTGTACAGTTGCAATGTCTTTTTGGTGTACAACTTGCCTAATACAGTATTAAATATTTTTTTAATTTAAAGAATAAGTGATCCGTTTATATCAATAATCTCTTTCTTTTGTCATATTGGTACTGCATGGATTCCAAACCCTGCAAACAGGTCAGGAATGGGTGTATGTGTGTTCCAATAAACCAGATTTTAAAGCAAGGTTGATTGGTTCATAATTTTCTTCTTAATTGATATATATTCTCTCTGTACAAACACAACTAGCTTTGGGCTGTACATTCCAACTATTGGACTGGTAGTGACTAGAATGTTCATTATATAAATTAGTTCTTGGAATGGGAATTTTCTGATGATACCATTTTATGACTCTGGAGATCCAAGAGATCCCAAATGGTTGTGAGAAGAGAACAAATCCCTGTGGACCTCCTGTGTTCTCATTCTGTAATGTTTTCAGGTTGTGACCTTGAAAGGTTTGGTTCACATCCTTACGTCCATGAACAGCTAGCACTTGATGTCAGGCTGGATATCCAGTCTTTAGAATGTGTCTGCATTGATAGTGCCTGTCATATTTGCTTGCTTTTGACAGAGCAAATGCAGGAATGAAAGGAGAGAAGACCTTATATTTTATGTACAGAAAACAGTGTATTTCTCAAATTGTTTTGAATGTTAACTCTGTTCCTTGGGGTAACTCTGTTTCAGTACTCTTAAAAGGAAATTGCAATCTTTTGCACCATCTCAAAATAATTTCAAACAAAAAAAAATCCTTTATTTTTTTTTTAAAAAAGTCTTACAATAAGTTAGCAAAAATACAAAAATTGCAACTCCACACAGTAGAAAAGACTTCATTGGCAGCATTTTATGTGGCTTCTTTGCCTGGGAATTGCAGACTGCCAAAAGAAGTTGGTCAGACAGCATCTTTAAAAGAAAACACACACACACACGTTTGCACACACCCACAAAAATTTAAAAATAATAACCATTGGCCCCCAAAGACACAAAACTTCTAAAAATCGGTTAAAAACAACAACAGAAAGCCACACTGGAATCCTTCCTTAGCATGCAGAAGTGGTGTCCCTTCTCTCACCCTCTCTAAGTGTTCCCAATAATGCATTACGATGCTTTTGATGAGCTAATTCCAACCTGATTTCCAGAGTAGATGGGGTCTGTACCTTGTCAAAGAAATCACAGTACTCTGCCTTTCTGGAAGCTAGGCAGATGTTTAAAGATTTCCAGAGCATTACGCATTTTTCTCACCAGCTTGCCTCTGATTTACAGAATGGGATGGGGGAATAGAACCACTTTTTTTAGGCATATGGAATTGGATAAGTGGCTTCACTGATTAAAGTCTGTGAATGGCTTTGGAAATAAAATAACATCCAGTGTTAGTTGGAAAAGAGAGCTTTTCCCATTTGGAACATCTTCCAGTGTTAGTAAGAAGAACAACTTCTCCTAACAGTAAAGTCCTAGTTATCATGTGTGTCTTCTACCCTACAGTCTGCTGGTGATGACTTTAAAAAGATGGAAAAGTGGGCATTCTTTTCTGTATCCTCAGTTCTGTGATCTTTCCTCTTGGAACACAACAGCCACATCCTCCACAGCAATGCTGTCAACAATTGAAGACAGTGAATGAAGATTGCGGTCTTCAGAAGAATCATCATTCAGCAAATGATCTGTGAAGAAAGTAGAAAATGATGTTAAACAAGTGATATTCTTTGAGAATCCAGTAACTGTGGAACAAGAGTTGGCAAGTCAGGATCTTAGGGAAAAAACAAAGCCATGAGCTGCTTTTGGCTGCAATCCAGCATAGTGCTTGTGTGTCAGAAATGTGTTTGCTCCCTAGTGAAACACTTGTGATATTTAAGAGCTAAAAGATAGTTCCCCTTCTGTACACCAACTGATTAGATTTTGCTAGCACTAATTATTTTTCCAAGAAGAGATTAGCTTCCAAATAATTATTTCCTCTGGGTCATTCTTCATTTGCAAAGGTGGTAGGAATACCAGAAGTAATTGATACACTCTCTCTACTCCCAGTCCATCTCCAGATCTGTCCCTCAATTGTAAACTACAGCCCAAAGCAGAGATTACTACTAGTAGTGCTTTTATTTTTTTAGTGTACAGTTGGATAGACTGGGATCCTAGCATAAGGATTACGGGGACTAACTTTCTCCTTGCAATCCCAGTCCATAGGGAGAGGTCTGTGATTCTGCCTATTTTGCAATTTGCATTACAAAAATACATTGCAAGGTATTACTGTTGAGTTCCAGCTATAGCATCCATTTATATCATTGCATTCAAATTTTGTCTGAAAACTGAATGTATTCATTGTTGAAGTTCTTGTGCATACCTTCCTCCACCCTTTTTTGGTTGGTTGGTGTGTGATAAGTTTTACATCTTGGAAAATATTAGAATCGGGGCTTGTGCCTTACTCAATATAAGCATGCCAATGAAAATATTACAGTATTACAGAAGTCCCACATATGGGAACATGTTAAGTCACACATCAGTGGTTGGCTGGGAAGACACTTGGAAAGAAATTCCTCTCCCCTCCCCCGGACAAAGAACCTGAAAGTGACTTGCATTTTTTAAAAATAAAAAACAGAGGAACAAGAATAACATTAGAATTTTTAAAATCACTGAAGACTGAGCATGCTG